>NW_019059676.1:497871-516510 GCF_000696155.1 Zootermopsis nevadensis | reverse complement strand
AGAACATCTGAGTACAATGATACTGCAGATACAAACAAGTCCGCAGATGCAAAGCGAATAGCACGATATGGCTATGCAACACTAGCTACGCGAAGCGAACATTACGCTCAGGTAGTCAATAAATCCACCTTAAAAGCGAAAGCATATTTTCAGGGTGGATATTAATTTTGTTTAACAGGTTAGCAGATGCCTCCTGATTGGCCGTTGCTTTCCTTATTCCACCTTATCTTTCCCTGTACCTCGTCCCGTAGGGCTGACATCACGGACCCAATTTATACAAGGCCTCGATGAATGTCAATTAATAGTTATAAGATCCATGAATAAAAACATACAAAAACCCCATTGTTGAAAAACAATTCGCGCAGAAAATAAACCAATACTTTTGGACTTACGTAGCTGCAGATCCAGGGACATACAGAACGCAAGTCATGATAAAGCTTTCAGTGCATATAACACAGGCCAACCGTAAAACATAAATCCTAAGAACAAACCCAGGACACATGGCAGGCAATCCCCAGTTCGTGACCATATTGTGATCCTGTTCATTACAGCCTTGAAGTGTACGGACACGTCGAGCAGCTAAGCCTAAAGGTGAATAACGATTAGGGAATATGGCTTATCTTTTTGTAGAAACAACCAAACCTGAAATACTGCGTGTGTGTATAGCTAGGAGACTTAGTGTAAACAGTATCAGGAATGGGGCACATAACCCACAATACCCAACTTAGTGTTGACATACTGTTCGATTCCCGAGGCCCTCAACTGCGTGAGGTCCAGAACGAGTTCCGTGGGGATGAAGAAAAACTGAATTCAATCAGAGGTCAATGATATTTGGCTTATTTTTGAAGGGCAGTTACAGATAATGGAGTAACGATTTGGATATAACTTTTAATTTGGTTGTAAAATAACAGAAACAGACATAAAAAGTCGGGAAACACACCCTTGCCACAGCACCATAAATGCGCATTTCCCACTGCCACCACTAGCGAACTCTATAGTTTAATCATTGTCTACTTTAGGACCGTCGTCTCCGAAATGGCTGATATTACTTGTACATTTAAAAAAAAACTTGGAATTATACCAGCTCATTCAAGCGTCATCGACAAGGAAGTAATAGTTTTATTATATTCTGACCGACATGACACAGAAAGAAAGTAAAAACAAATGTGTTCTGGCATGTGGTTGGATATAAAATGCGCTGAAAGAAAATAGAAATTAAGGAAAAGAAATCTACGCGTTCTTTTTCGCATTTAGTTTCTACAGCCATTATTGAATACAAAACGTCACGTCAGAGAAAAAACGTAAACCAGACTTAAAATGTTTCCCTTATTAAATTCCAAATACTTTATCTAGGCAATTTTGTCGATTGCCACGATTATAATTGAATGAAAACTCGATAAATAATATTTTACCAGCTGCAAGCTTACTTATCACCCTGATGATGGAGGCAGCAAGGGCCTGAGAAATGTCGGTAAACAGGGCATCTGATCTGACGGTTCGCTGTGATTGCTCAGATCCTACATTGGAATAGTGGAAGGCTCCAATAGGCTAGACATAAAAGTTCATGAGACAAAAATTTTGCTCTCTCCACTCTGGCAAGTCAGATTGCAGGAGACTTATGTTAATATATAACTTAATAGAAATTAAGTTGCTAAGAAATGAACTAGCTCTGGATAGGGTCAAATGAGTGGCTTTTGTGTTGGGTGTTACGAACTGACTTTATATATTGGTGGTCCAACCGTTCTTGGCGCCAGCTTATATGGCTGGTGCAAGAAATGTGGCAATACACCACCAGACAGCGTCGCCTCTTTATAATGCGCAAAACGGATTTCTACCTAAAACAGACAAGCTACAGCCTACCATAAATGAGCATAATGAATGCTAAGATTCAATCAAAGGGCATGCATACGTTGTAGGGTAAATGCACCCTAGTGCAACAGACGAAATTTATTGACCGTTATAGTTCTCCTTAGCATTTAATAGTCGTTGCTACTCCGTCAGCACATGTGCTAACCACTAAACCCCCCCCCCCCCCCCCCCCCAATCACAGAAGGAAGGAAGTAACAAAGTCTATCGCACTATTGTGAGCCTGGAGTAAACATCATGTCGATTATCTCCCGCAAACAGCAAGTACACGACAACCAACACCGGTCTTCCTGTCCTGAGATACAACACCTCTGACAATAGGGACTGTCTGTCAGGCTTTGTGGACACACAAGCTTGTTCTCTCACAGTATAAAGTCACTTCTCAACCGAAATCTTGAGCAGGTGGCCCATTCCTTATCATTTTCACAGCGCGTCGTGTTAAGGGCAACCTCAAGGCAGGAACTTTCAGTTCCGGAGTCCTTCTACCTCATTTACAACACCTACGGATTACCAAACTCCATGTGGGTTCGCGTACATAGAAACAAAAGCAATTCGCTTGCTGGGCGTATTGAATCGTGCAGAGGTAGTCCTTATGCCTTACAACAAGCCACTTGGACGTATGGAGGGCTAACTTATACATCTAGACCAGGGGTTCTCACCCCTTTTTCATTGGCGTACCACTAATCCTAATTTAACACATTAAATATACCACTAACCAAATGCGTTTAAGGAAAACTTATTTATGTTAACATTATCTTTTGATTTTCTTACTTAGTTAGCGTACCACTCAACATTGGCTCGCGTACCACCGGTGATAAGCGTATCATGGGTTGAGAAACGCTGATCTAGACGTATCTTGGGCGTCGGATCGAGTTTTATTTGAGTGACAGGCTTCATGTTCTAGCAGCCATTACTCCTGGGGAAAAGCCCCGATTCCCAATGGCAACCAGGCGGTCGGGTTAACCGTTCTGGGTAAAAAGAAAAGTCCTAACTCAAGTGCCAGAAATCGAACCAACGATTTCACTGATTACAGCGTTTCCGCCTACAACTGTGTTTATTAACTAAACTCCGTGGACGGTCCATCACCAGCAGTTGGCACTCAGCTAGTTAAATATCTCACCTCTTATGTAACCCGAAGGTTCACGACAGTCCACTATTAGATCCCATCCAAGGTCAGATGAATTTAACAACATCCACGTTAATATTATCCTCCCAACTACGACCACGGTTACCAAGTGATATGTTCCCTTCAGGTTTGACAAAATATTTGTGCATTTTTCATCTCTACCATGGGTGATACTTGCCCTCACAGCTAATCTTCGCTGTTATTGCTATCATTATCATCGTCTTCGTTGTAAGAGATGTCTTCCTTGGATTTAGGGCAGCCAGAGACAAACCGAACACACTTCTCAACCTCGGTCCACCAAATGTGCATCCTTTTAGATTAAATATTACCTTCACATTGATCATTCGATAGTCAACCTCGCTAAGCACTGTGAACAACACTATCTTTTTTATTACTAAAATCTGTAATATGAAGTGTACAAAACAAATTAATAATAGGACTGTATCAATACTCATAGAAACGTGTTTTCATGGAATTATTAATACCTATATCGTATAATTTACCTGAGTTCACTGATTATCATCGTATGTCATCAACTGACGTATGCAGTAATAACAGGCAGTTAAAACGAACACACTATACGGCGAATAAACTGAAATGTAAATGTTAGGCTTACATATTATCACCGCCAAGTAATTAGAACCACACATAACAGTCGCCTGAGAGATATGACTGTGTAGATGTTCTATTGTCGGTGTACGACCGGAAAGTAAAACTGATATCTATCTTCAGTTCACTACACCACCGACTGATACCGTATGACACATGAACAGTACATCGCACTCCACTCGTACAAAGTAGCTTGTAAACCACATGCTACTTAAGTAATAATGCTGTCCAAATGGACACCCACTGCTGCCTAGCGGACACATAGCAAACGTAGTTTGACACGTAATACCTACGTATTGAATAACAACATAAAAACTGATAATTGTCAACTAATCGAATTTTAAATATTCATAAACTCTTCTTTAAAATTTACACTTTGGCAGTGGATGGGTAGGGGTACCTACATACGCTCTGTTATGGACACGCATAAAATATATCTTAAAAATTGTAGCTCGAGTACAGAATCATAAAAATTCAGATTTTCGCTGTTGTTCCCGGCCTCTTCACACAAACGACATAAATGGGAGCTACAAATAAGTCAGGACATTATACACCAACATTTCGTTTTCCCACTGCATTCACCGCTAAACAATCCTGACTAAAAAAACAACTCAGTAAAAACACTTATTGAGATGGCATTAAAACAGATCAAATGTGGGAAGGAAACATCTTACGTATATGAAGATGTTCTTTCTAGTAGAACTTGTTCCCTTAACAACAGGCACTTGAGAATGAAGTCCAGGTAGAAATGTTTCAAAAACTTTGTAACAAGATTTTTTAGTCTGTTTCCGAAAGCAGCGGCCCAAATATGACGGTAAAATCTTCGTACTTATAACTTTCAACAAAGTTCTAATCCGTCAAAAAATAAGATGAAATGAAAAGGGACCCATACGTCACAAATCGTATATAAGGACATCAGTAAACAAATTCTGAAGTTCAAGAACTTACTTGCAGAAACTTTAATTTAATAACATATGTAACATCCACTCGCATTCATATACATCCGAACACAACTACTTATATCCAAAGATATTAACACACATTCAAACATCCCCTTATATTCAAACACGTCAACACACATCCAAACATATCCACACGACATAAGATAACAGTTTCTGAACAGAATAATAACTATATAATAATGAAAAATTCATAAAATAATCAGCGTTTTGTTCATACACCAGATATGTCCACAGACATTAACGGACAACCGATTTGCAGAACGTCCTCTGTACACGTAAGCATAGGCCCTCAGCAAGAAGACAACCCACATTACATGCTCAATTCATATCATTACAGATCTGCGTAGGCCTATGAATTAACGGGAAATAAGGCGTCATAACAAATCGAAATGTACTGCAGTCAGTCTGCAAACGTAAACCATTTCCTATATTAAACGTGAACGAAGCGTGCGTCGACGTTAAGTCCTCGCCTGCGATATGAAACTTACATCAAAAAGAATCTATTATGTCAACCGGCCGCCGAGTCGGGGGTGGCACTGTTTCCGCTCGTGCAATGTTGAAATTTACCCTCAAGAGACAAGTAGCTCACGAAAAGCGCCAGCCATACTATATATATATATATATACTCTTCAACGAATTTATGAAACTAGTTCCTCCTACATGCACATCAATATCAAGACATTTTAATCTTTAACGAGTGTTGATTGTCGTTCCGTACACACCGTGCACAGTCAACTCGTGATCAGTTAACAGCTTCATGAGTTATTCATAAATTCATTAGTATAAAAACGCGAAATTTTACAATCGGCCTTTAGATAATTCCTTCATACGGTGAACGTGTCCCGATCTTTAATTAAGAACCACACCATGAAGCCGTGGTATGGGGAACTGGAGATGTAACTCCTCTCCTCGACACTGGATAATGAGTGACCACCGTCAGTAGGCATACTCATTCGCTGGCCATGCGGCTCAATGTGCATTGGAGCTGATCTAGACGGTCACGAAGAGGAAGTCTCTGTCGGGAATCGAACCACAGTCATCCAGCTCGTAATTAATAATTTTAGAAAAAGTTGAATTTATAATCCAGTACTCTTGGTTCGGGGAAAAATAAATGCTATCGGCCGCTTTCTTTTTCTTATGATTGCAATAGAAGTCTATCAGCAGGCATTAAAAAGTCTCAGTCGAAAACCGAGCAAATTTATTGGTCTACATTGGCTTGTATAGTTTCATTTGACGATGACATCAATATCATGCAGAACAGCAGTAAAGAAATAAATGACCTAAAAATTAAAGAGGAGAAAACTTGGAAATTAATTACGGCTAGCCGTGTTACTTGAAGTAAATTTTTTTGCACCTGATAGTATATAAGGACTGGGTTATCTCTCCGTTTGTGCTAACGCTTCGCGGTCTTCAACTTCCTGGCACGTGTGTTTTGAAACGGTCACCAGCCTCGGAGTTATGCAGTGTCCACTGTATGCATTCCATATTTACGACCATAAAATGATTAAATGAAACATTTTATTTTTATAAAACTCTACAGTGTTCGAAATAAAATATGGATATCAAAACATCGACTACATGGAAACCGTTTTCAAGAAAATTCATATAGCCTCTATGTTGACAGAGGGTTATGAAAGGGATGCAGTAACTTGTGCATACGGTAGCAAGATATAAGAGACACACACCTATCCCTATACTCATTGGACAACATCGTTTCAAGTTTCTTGCTCTGCTATTTTGTCATTAAAATACGGCATGTCGTAGCGTCTCCACAATATTTGCATATATGAGAATGCAGACACCTTTCGGCTTCACACAGGATACATCCCGCTGAGCTAAATCAGCATCCATGGTGCATGCACTCACACGCAGAACTGCCTTGTTTCACTTCATCCATCAGTCTAGGAGTCTACCACAGTACATTAAGCCACTTTCCCTTCACGCCCCTAAATTGCAAGGTACACATGACTAAAGCGTCTATGCATAGAAATATATAATAGCGCTCTAAAACAGTTCATTACAGGGGCGCGAAGTATTAAAGTATAAAAAAAAGAGAGCTGCAACTGCATAATAGCAGCATTTAATTTGGGAGGATTTACAGGCACTGTACACAACAGAGATCTGTCGTAAAAGTACTTATTATTATTCGATTAAACCTTAATGTTAATTTTACACAGGAAGGTGGTACAATGTTGATAGAACATGCATTTCTGTTTCATTGGTTTCAATTAACAGATTCATTACAAAAGCACACGTGAACACGGCCACCTTAAAACAAATTTGGCTGCAGTGAGTTGTCGTTTCCTGAGACAAAACAAAGCGATTGGATGATGAGTCTGACTAAACTGACTAGTTAGTTGTGAGTTTCTTTTCGTTTCTATAATAAGATTGTGACAAATAGCTTATATGAAAATGGGCCTTCAATACTACGCCTTTCATGAACCAACCACACGATTCGCCACTGCACTACTATCGTAACCGTTAAACCCCACAGCAAAATTATGAAAAGTACATAACGACAGAAACAAATTATAATGTCCATTTCTATGCGTTTGTACGAAGCCATGTGTGAAACCACGCGTGTCTCTGGACCCGATCTTAAAGGTTTTAAGACCTAAGAATTTTCCGGTTTTTCTTTCTTTCGTCCAGAAGGAGCAAAATTGTAAACCCTCTAACTCCTGAATCTGTGTCATGTGCTGATGAAATGTTATACGCCAAATAGTTTCTAAAAGATAATGGTAAGCAATAAACATGTGCTATATCGGCCAATCAAAACTGTGTCTTGGGCTTCCATTACTTAAGAAAATGAGCTCGAAGACCTTTATGACTATGAGCGACCGTGTCTGGAGTTGCGTTCGCTTGACCAAGCTGACAAGTGGAAAAGACAATAAAATTCCGAACTGACTATATTATATAAAATCACACAGAAACAAAGGCTGTACTATCTATATAATTTTTCTGCTGACCTCGTAAAACAGTTGTTTCTGCGATTAAATCTGAGAATCTTCCAGACTCGTCGCTCGGTATATTTAGGTAACAGGGGCATTGACATGATTATTGGACTGAACTACGTGGGAATGTCCACAGCACACACAAGCTGCTTCGCTACGTCCATGATAAAAGAGTGTACCCTGTGTCGCACATCAGGAAATCATTCATCCGCGTGGAACATCTTACTGTGACCACAGAAGAGGTACAAATGCCATCCCTGCACTTGAAAGTTATCCACGAGGTGTATGGGGGTGTACAGACGAAGCTCCACGTTTTCTAGTCTCAAACTCCACGACAGGCATAAAGTGAAATACGCCTATGGCTGAGGAACGTGGAAATTTGGATAAAATATAGGCAAAGCCGTCCCTAACCCTGAACAATTCAGTTCTATGAACAATTGTAGAAGCGTTGAAGGAATCCCAACGAATTGTTGGTTCTAGTTAGAACCGAGTGCCTACCATCGTTAACCTTAAGTGCGTTCAATAGTTGACCAACGTAATTCTGACAGCTGTCAAAAATACTGTAAAAATATTCAAGCAGATTTTCAAAATCAAGTTGTACTAAGTTACTTCTGATGGTAGCACTTCTTAAATTAAGTTATGCCTCTACACAAATCACCATCATCATTATAATTACAATTCATTATTTAAACCTCGTCAATGCTGCCCTTATCATATTATCTTTAATATCCCTGTACATTATGAAATGTTCACAGTTTTCAAAAATCCAAAGGAGATCTGTAGTGATATACATACGGCCACATTGTGGATCAAAATCAGCACTGAGGTACTTGTTGCACGAAAAACCGCTGAGGGTCCTACACATCCACTTAAAACAGCAGTAACATGAACTACTTTTGTGCCTGCTATCCCTGAAGAAGTCAAAGAAAATGTATGGTTCCCCATCTTTCCAAATATATTAGCTCTGCCGAAAGCCTATAATCTCGATTCGTTTTAAAATAGTTTGTGACAGGATTGCTCAACGTTCACATGTAAATAATTCTGTAAATATATGAATAATAAAATCATCTCTGTTACCGCAAGGAGTACCGTACCACAGTTTGAGAACCGCTGCACTAGACTGGCATTATTCAAACGGCCTTCAACAAATTCGGAGGAACAAAGCAACTGTTTGTTGCAGGCAAGTTTCTTAAGCTCAGAGACACGTGTATGACTATTGCATTATAACAGCCATCATACACGTAGCTAAAGTTTTTCAACACCTTCCGTAACGTGGAGTGGATCACCTCAAATCCTGATAGCATGAAGCGATGGTATAATTTTTCATTTAAAGCTGTAACAATATCACTGTAAGACGATGCGAACAGCAGCTGTGGTCACAAGGGGGAGGTACTGGTATGAATGCCCCAATTATTATACCGTCTGGCGTGGCTTCTACCACATGTAGAACAAGCGACGCCGTAGGACAGCTACTCTGTCAGTCCTCCACGGCCAGTTAACAGCAGCTTTAAACCTTTTCCAAAAGCAAGAAGAATAGATTCAGAAGAAATATTGTACGCCTACACTGTCATACCAAGAGCAACCACTGATAAGCACCAATTACTGCCGTGTTCCGTGCTTTGGCACTATACTGAGGTGAATAGCCTCATGCTCTGGCCGCTTTGTTCCCATAACATCCACACACATCACCCGAAAAGGTACTTTTATATTCCTCCGGTGTTTAATTCCATTCCGAGCGGATTTCTTCACGACAAGACAGTGAGTCTAAATTCATCGCTAATTATTCGTCTTTAAACATTACCTTCCTGGTCTATACTCCGGATGTTTCTGTTCGTCGTCAGAAGGTGAATTATTAAACCACAATTTACTTGATTTGTGACTTGAATTTTTAATATTAAAACTATCAAAACAACAACTTCCTCGAACAGAACCCTTATTGATAAGTTGATATTCGCTCAGTGGGTCAAAAAATTCCCCGTCTTTTGTGGAACCGGAAAGTAATTACAGTGGTCATAAGAGATCGATTCCCAAGCCCAATGAAACATTTTCTCCTATGCTACTTCTTACATAAAAACGTGTTAGCCTCCTCTAACCCCGCAACCAGTAAATTACTACGCCAAGGAAAGGCAAAAGGGCCAGTAGGGGGTACAGCAGAAAATATATAAGATAAGAGAAAATAAATAATAAAATAGTAAGGTGCCTTCACGAAGAGGCTTAGCGTTAAAAGGAATCATTAAACACTGATTAAAGAACATATAGCCTTGCCATACTAATATCAGCCTGTTTAAGATAACATTAAAAATAACTATTACTTAATACGTGATTTTGTATCCTAATAAGAAGACCTATCGTTGTTAATGTTTGATCACGTAATGGTATTTAAGAGTTCCTATATTCTCAACTAGAATATTTAAATGTACGATTACATCATTCAGTCCTGTTGGATCATTACTATGCAAGGCGACATTCACAAGTACACGGCATTGCAATGGACAGCATCTAAATAGTAAGTTACACCAGGAATGTTAATGTTTTATATTGTAATGAATCCTGGCAAAATTCCTCTTGCTTTACCGAAGTCTGCCGGTACGTTCAAACTGTGAGGTATTCTATAAATTTATAGCGTAGGTTTATTTGAAAACAATATTTGCTACCTAGGCATGAAGTCATTCAGGAAGAGAATGGGGATTTTTATAAAATTCTAAGCGAAATACACGCACGTAACTTCGAGATCTGGTGTCTGAACATGTAAATACACGATAATGTGATTAATGCAAAATTCGCTGCTTTTCACTTTTCACTACCGAGAAGTGTGGAGTGTAATTCCACGTTTATTATATTTTTATACTTTTTTGTGACCTGACAGCACGAAATGTACAGTATCCTAATGGCAAAACCTTTACATTATTTTGGTAAACATTATTTATATTTCTTCATTTTTTGCTCTGTGTTAATATTGTTTCTATTTTGGGTTTGCCTGTACTTGGCAGTTACATTTAATACTGTACATATATAAGTTTAGTTAATGTGTTTGTTTACTATTTTTCATTATTATTTCACTATTATTGTATGTATTACCAGTGTTTGCCTGTTATTGGCTTCTTGCTGTTGGCAAACACGTAAATAAATTAATTGAATTGAATTATTGAGAACGAAACGACAGCACTATGTAAATGAATTAAGCTGAGTGAGATTTAATGTTATCAAGACGGTTAAGATTTTCATAATGTTCGTTTGGGTTGTTTGCCCCACGTGGACTCGCCCGTAGATGCCAACGTTTCTGAAAAGCGTACGGCTGAAGTGACCTGAATTTCAAAGTCATAAATACTGGGAAAGACATCGAAATCTTGAGAATTCAAAGAATATCTGAACACTACACAATTATTAATAACTAGACAATTGCAAAGACGATGGGCCTCTGTTCCCTGGGAGCAACCATTGGACTGCACCATTTCCGGGCGGTTGTAACCGTAGAATGTGCCCACAGACTAATTTGGGTTGTGAAAGTTCAGGATTAAGACATGTAAGCGGGAACATTTGATCCAGCTAAGTTCTTGCCGCCTAATCCAACATAAATAAGTCAGGAAAAGTATCCGTAGCAAGGAATGTGATCACGTCCAATAATTTTAACAGGTGTAAATATTTCGACTACTACTTTCAGCGGATTGGACCTACTGGTAGCAGAAAATTAATATACAATGGGACGACTCATTTTACCAATGCTCTAAATTATGTGGCCAATACATGGGAATACGTACAAGCAAAATAATAAAAAAAATTTGAAGCTGTCCAATTGTGAAATAAATTAAAAATACATTTCCAGCCTCTACATCTGATACGATGTGGGCATTTCAAGTATTTTTGCTTCAAAGAATAAACACTGACGTGGCAACTACTAAAACGGTTTCCTGAGAAACGCGTATCTCTTTGTGGAATGCACACTTGAGAGGATGAAGCAGGCTTAATGGGGTTAGGGCATAACGAGAAGATTCATACTAATTTGTACTCTTCACATATTTAAAGAATTATTACATCGAGGAAGTTTGGATTGTTGTTGGCTGAAGGATGCACAAGAGATATATGATACGAGCATATAAAAGTGTTGGTCGGAAAGCTTGAAGAAAAGAGACTACTTGGAAAACCTGGGCAAAGATGGATTGACAATTTTTTTTTAATTTGCCCTTTGAGAAACAGGACATGACGGTATGTAGTGGATTCTATGGCTCAAAAAAGGGACCAGTGAGGGATCTTGTAAACACGGTTCTTTTATAAATTGTATTTATTACCACCAGAAAAAATACTACACGTGTGCAGTGCCTGGAGAAAAGAATGTAAATATATTAACGTATTACTGCCATTAACTGTTCCATATCATTCGACGGAAATCTTCATTTTTTTATTCTCATCCAGCTCGAGATCTATAATAATTTAAGACTTATCTTCAAAACGTGGCAGAGAGAGACAGACAGAGATGTCCTTATTCCAGGCTTCACTTCTTAAACCATATCAATATCAGAAAATGCTATATTTAAGTGTTACAAATGCTGTGGCAGTCAACAAGCAGATAACGTTCGATCAGCGTTATCAGATATGTAGTTAATTAAACATGGACTACAATGTAAAACTGAACAGAAAATGAAACCAACAGTGTTTCAGGTGTCTACTATTTAGTATATTAATTAGTAATTTAATGATTTAATTAGTGCTACGAACATTACTAAAGACGTACCGGAATGCATTTTGTAAATTTAGCAAACAATTAGCGAGTTTTATTCTGTGCTCTTTCTGATGCAGACGGGTTCGTTCGTGGGCTTATCTTAATCTATTACTATTCTGTATAATAAAATATTCATATATGCTTCCCTTGGTCTATAAACTTATACATTTCTCCCTATGGTGTAAAGAGTAATGAGAGAATAAGAGGTATGGACCGGAGAACATAAAAAGTGAAGAATTAGTTACACGTAGGGCTCGTTTATATCTAAGGTAGGCGCCACAGGAACGTGTATGAACTCGTAACATTTTATAATTCGTTTTCAGGAAGTAGTAATAAATAAAGTGAATTGAATTAGCACAAACAACAATGTATCAATACGTAAAGCTGTCCCACTATACGCCATGAAGGCACTTGGGGGGGAGTTGGTATAGCTCCTACTCATTCTTAACCTCGGCACTAGATGGGGTGAGTGGTCAGCATCACGCCCCGGAACAATTAATGAGAAAGACATGTTGGTACGTAGTGAATAAACGGCAGATGCTACGATTATTTTACGGTGTTGAAAATGCGGTAATCTACCTAACGACTTGAACTTCCGGCAGACAATGCAGTCACTAACAGGGTTTCTTTTTTACATGTTCCAAGGAGATGAACTGACGCCTTCGCAGATTCAAGTCTCAAAATTCTATAGCTCTGTGAGCAAGTTACTCTTGCATTACAGGTTTCTATAACAGCCACACACTTTCGTAATAGCGAGGTCACAGGAGTTGTTACAATTAGCTACGATGATTTATTTATAATTTTAAACTACCTGTTATTATAAGCCATTCCAATTAAACATTAACTATCTTTATTATTCATTCATGGTAATTTTAGGGTAAGACAAACTGGAATATTTTGTTACAATAACTGCATGACCTACATAAATAATGATGTCAGAAATTGGGACCACTAGCGAGACGTCAACAAAATGGAATCGCTGTTAATTTCATTTAATCATATTTGAGTTATTGCATATAATTACATTAATTGAAATGACTTTCACTGTTTACCGTCACCTACATGACCGTAATAAATACGAGACGGTACCCCACCCATTCATTTGAAACAGCAAAGCCCTGCTATTTCTACAGCCAACAACCTAAAGTTTATGTTTTTACTAACCAGTTGTGTTTCACTCAACCAACTGGCAGTCTTTATGTAACAGCTGACGAGCTGTACTGTGTAATGAGCTGATGATGGTGTCCCAGGAGGAGGGTACCTGGTGGCCGTTCAAGGGGGAGACTGCACCCAGTAGTGCAGGGAGAGGAAAGCGTCAATAAATCACGGACACCCCTCTTTTATATGGACTATCCCACCTTCCCCTTTCACACCTTCTAAATGCTCATAAACTGTTTGTGAATAAAGATAAAAAAATACGTTTTTATCCTCAGCACAAGATGGACGTGGGTGTCAGCTTCATGATTTCACCATAACACAGGAAAATATCATTTGGTATCCTCTGGACAGAAGACCGGGATTGTCCTCACAGTTAGTAAGAAGATATTGCGTCGATAAGAAAAGAATTGAGGAATCGAGTTCCGGTAATCCGGCAATCAGGTATATTCTTCCACCTCCGTCTCACTCTTCCATGTGGTCGGTTTCCAAGAGTTTTCCCCACAAAAATGTTGTGTACATTCCTTGTTTTTCCACACTAGCCACAAGCCCGTCAAAATACCAGCAACAGTTGGTTTCAGTGACAATTCGAAAGGAGTACCTTCAGGATAGGCCAATAAAAGAGGGCGATACCAGCTAGACTACACTCCTTCAATAGTCATTTTTGAAACATTCGCCGTCTTGGAAATGCATATAAAATAATAAAGGCAGCCAATTACGGATTATTGTTAATGTTTCGTAATATCGTCACTCGTCTTTGAATCACGCAAAGTCAAACTTCACAAATGCATAAAATAATATGCAGATTAGCTGCATTACTTAGTAGTGTTAATCACGAATATAAGCAATTCACAGTCTGCAGCCTTCATTTTAACACCCCGAAAAGCCTTAATCCCAACAGAATTGTTATAAAATAACGAAATGAATTAAGTCGCCTATGGGAAAGGTTATAAAACATAGTTGGGACATTTTACAACCCACGCAGTGTCGCAGAGTTGCAACAGCTCCATTCGTAGTGATAGCCACAAGGCAACAAGTGTGAACAGTAGCCTGCAAGGGTCTTAAGATATGGAAATAAAACCCATGAGTTTTATGACGTCATTATACATGCAACGCTGCGCTATATGGCTTACACAAAACACGATAAAAAGTCCAATCAAGATAACATATTTTTATTTTATTTTATTTTATTTTAATTTTGTTTCTTCGCTTTCGATTCTTTTGTTAGTTAAAGGAGAGATAACGCAATATCCTGACAGAGGTTCAAACACCGGACAGCATAAATACCACATTAGTTTGATGCCGTCTCTTCCATAAATATATCACATCGTTGTTAAAATATTACTGTTCTAACTTTAAGATCGGAATAAAGATAACTGTAACATGAACTACTTTCAACTACAGACTGCATTCACATTTTAATACTAAGCAGCCAAGCTGTTCTGGGACAAATGAATTGTGTATTAGTTTAGCAGGTGATATATTGATACTTAATTATAATTTATTCTTGCGTGAGTTCACTCAGTTAAGAGAACAATAAATGTAACCAATTTTCGATATCAACGAATAAACATATCGATAAGTAGCCTACCATGATCGGGAACAATACGAAAGTCTTCATCTGTAGCCGTCACAAAACTGCATCCTTCAAGACCACGGAAGGACTTCACCTTCCTTATCGCGCGGCTCTGAGTTAGCAGTGGGCCTACAGGATTGCTGTGCTGAAGACTATAATGTTGAGCGCCTTAAATCGTCTGGACTCCGCTGTTCGTATTGTAACGTTTTACGAATTTAGTGTGGCCTTGAAGCACGTGATTTAGTGCACGACACAGGTCGTGTTTTGAACTACGAGGAATGTTAGCGCGGCACAAAATACTGTCTCAGAAAAAGGGCTATTCATTTCATTTCAGTGTAGTTGTGAGCCTGTATTCATATTTCCACAAAATTAATCACTTGCACTGCAGCCTTAAGTTACTTGAAACCAGTACTTCAAGTTGGTATCGTTAACATGTTTTATAAACTTAGAGTTTATTAAACGACGTTGTATCTCAAACTGTGTATGAAACTTAACACCATTCGTAGAGAATGGACCAATAATCTTTCGTGAAAACGGACAAGCAACGCAGTATTAAGTGCAGTTGTGCTTAACAATTAAGCTGTATCAAGACTAGAGTACTTACAAGCGAATCCACTTCGGGGTCAGCTATGTAATACGGCTTCTCTTGCCGAATCTGTAAATAAACAAGGAAACGAAATATTACTCTATACTAAAAGCTGTATCTTGCAGCTAACAGGCAAATACATGCAATGCAGGAAAAAAACTATATGTGTAAGATGTAATCTATTTTAACTGATTAATATTCCACAGCCTCTTATTGACTTGGACGTCAAGAACGGCTCTAGGATCTTTCTAGGTTCCTCACATATCGATATCTTTCTCAAGGAGTAAAGCGGTCGGAGTCTGAAACTGACCATTCAATTCAATCTAATACCGAGCTATGCCTCGTCGCTTGATACCGTGGACCACAGGACACTTTACCGAAATGTGTCCGAAATGAGCCTTACGACTAAAATAAATTAAACCAGAAACACTATTGACGTAAAGAGTAATAGACGTTTTAGAGGTGGCGTAATAACCCAGAAAATCACAAACTACACAGATCTACGTTTCGGACATCCTGTTGAACTATCTGAATGAGGCGAAAGTAATGGCATTTGAGTTACAGTCTGTTGTACTAAAATACGGAACCTGTATTTACAAGCATAATACAGATTAAAATTCTATTCGGTAACCGCGTAACAGGAAACTCGAGACAGTACGATCTGTTTCATTTCACTGTTATTGAAAATTAAATTCTGTGTCTGCAATGAACAAACAAAACACCATCTAAACAGCAACTGACGTCACAGGCACGGGACATTCCGCGGTACTCGATCGAGTATGTCCGTGAAGCGGACAAACCCCCCCTTTAAGGCAACATTTGAATGACTAATTTGTTGCTTTGCGTACCATGTTTCAATACAGAATATACAGAAGCACCAACAGCTACAATTTAATTGTATATAATTGCATTAATTACTGATTAACAGTATTCACACCTGGCACCGCTTAGTGGACATCTGATAAATTCCGGGGAGCAGAGCATGAATATTTGTAAAAAAATATTGGCGTAAGAATCGCAATGAGACGCTGAGATGCAAGTTACGTCAATTGAAATGAATCTGCGCTGTTTATGTTAGCAACGGCTTAGATGATCACATTTAAATAGTCAAAAGTGATAAAATAATCCGCTTTTAACAGTTTACGTTTTTATAATTAAATTTTCTTAATTATTCGTTTAACTACAGTATATATCTACCAAGATAAGGATCTGGATATTCCTTGCAAACCAAAGAAGAACATTAAACTTAGGATGTAACAATAAGTATCCGTAAATAATATACATACACAAATACAAATTATATTTCCATCAGCCCCATCCAACTTTACTTCAAAATCCACACACTTTGCGTAAGTTACACCACAACAATAAAACTAGTCGTAACACGAAGTAAAGTAAAGCAAATATATCCCGCTACGCGCCTTGTAGCCGGTCACAAGCCAGTCTGGACGCAGAGGTTTGAACCCCGATCGTCCGGCCCGTAGTCTGGAACCTTACGGACTTAGTTAACCAGTTTTAACGTAACATGAAGGCGCGGATGTAAATTTTAGGGCCACCGAATTCCAGGTCAGTTCTTTAGTGTTTAAAAAACACCAAATAAATTCAAATGCACTTATTCCACGTTAATATTTTTCAACAGGTTTTATGATAACAAAAGACGAAAAAAGAGACGTAATGCTATGCAAATCACCGAAAACTCACTGAGACTGCTATACAGGCTACCACAGGCCTGCATTATCATAAAACTAAAAGTTATTTATGACTGACATGTCTGCGAGTTTTATTACAACAATTAAGTAACCATTTAAATTTCAGAAAGAGACACCAAAATGATCAGATATAATGAGTTACAACAGCTTCGATGCGCACGTGATGATTGTGATAACTGTGATGGTTACGATGATTTTGACAAATGTCCACTGACACGTTCATCCATTTGCTGAAAAAAATCACCAGCTTTTTTTAAAAAACCAAACAAAACTAATGTTGCTTTTACTACAGCCTTGTTTCAACTCATATCTATCGACTTGAAAACGACGTTTCAATTATAAAATATGACTGTGCGTGATAAGAACAGAAAAAAGAAAGAAAGACAAATAGTGAGGAAATTTATGAGATGAAGTACGATAACTCTTGTCAGTTGGTAATTGCGAGTTGTACATTCTCTCAATCAGACTTTTGGAAAATAATTTCAATTTAATATGATTGTACAAATTTATACCCTTAAGACAAAAAACAGATATTCAAATTTGCCCGTTCTTCATTTGGAAATGAAACTCACTCGTCTAACCACTCAGATATGTTCGATGGATGTTCAACTTATGTAACCACCCGTTTATGCCGCAACAGCCGACAACAGATCACGACGCAAACCAAGAAAACAATCTTCTGTATTACTTGGAATAGAGTACAATAATTAATAACAGCAAAGCACAAACCTACCGGTGCAGCGGGAAAGAAAAATAATAACTTATACGTACGTATAACAAAGACACATTAAGTACTTCTTCTATAAATATTATGATGCGCTGATTAGCCCTAATTATTCAATAAGCGTTCCTTTGGCAAACAGACCTAACAAACTCAAAGACATGTAAGACATACGAAGCTATGACCAAACAACAAATACTATTTTGCAAGCTCACATTATGTCTAACAGAGATGTTTTACTCAAGATTCCAATATACCTATAACTACAATTTCATTTTTATTTTTTTAAATATCGGTCAATGTCACAGGCTTGCAAAAAATAAATCTAGTTCCTAGTTTCATGTTTATAATCTGAAGCATTCAACATGGCTGGTGATACAACAGCAGAAATATCTTCACTACTGAAAGCTTCTCAGGTTTGAAGATTTCTGTCTTCTGGGTTGTTGCGCTGTGTAGTCTGGTCGATGTTAACCAACGTTTCAGAGGTCATACTGCCTCCGTCATCAGGGCGATGAATATTCATCGCCCTGATGACGGAGGCAGTATGACCTCTGAAACGTTGGTTAACATCGACCAGACTACACAGCGCAATAACCCAGAAGACAGAAATCTTCATATTCACCGCTGTGAGAACCTCAAGTCTTACATGGTAAAGATAAAC
>NW_019059676.1:446941-490136 GCF_000696155.1 Zootermopsis nevadensis | reverse complement strand
GGGGGGGGGGGGGGGGGGGTTTCCGAAGACCAAGAGAAATGCTGCAAGGAGTGTGGGGTGACAGAAGTATGGAAAAAGCGATTAGGACAAGCCTCAGTGCATAGTGCACAGGTAAAAACCTTGGTACGTAGCAATAGGTAAAAACTCAGGGGTGGGTATTATTTAGAAATAAGGAGGTGGGGGTCACGAGTACCTGCAGGCCGTAAATCTTCATCTTCCTTGTGTTGTTGATCATACCACCAGAATAAGCAAACAGCAGGAGTTCTGTACGAAACAACGTTGCCACATTTTGATTTTATTTTCAATGGAACTTACCCTACCCTCATTCCGTCACTTGCCTTATGTAAAAGGAAAAAGAGCAGCACAAGAAACTTTGTGTGTGAAACCCCCCGTCAAGAAAGCAGTCAACTATTATAGATCTGTATAATAGACACCGAAGCTCAGGAGTGAAACGGATGCAAAGAAAAAATAATAATAAAGGATGGGAAGAGAATGTTAACTGTGCAGTAAATCCAATAATATGGGACGTTTACGTGTCCTGGTGCTGAGGTTCTATGACTTGAAGTGTCGCAGACATTCAGAAGTCGAGGGACGAGGGACCATCACAGTCCACGGAATACCAACACATGTAGACTCTACAATTTCCAAACGCTGAGAATTTCAACAGATATTCGCTCGTCGTCTTACATGGACAAATATCAAGACTTGACTGAAGAGTGCACGTCAGACAGTGACATGACAGAATCGCTATTATACACGAGGAGGAAAAATCAGTATTAGGCAGTTAACACAAATATTATAAATTTGTAAGAAAGACGTATATAGCTTTTCATAATCGATATTACCACGTATTCCATGAAACGTTCTAAGAAATTCTAATGACGTAAGGTGTTTATTTAGCCAAATTCAAGAACACAAAAATTTGTGTATAAGAGAACCTAATTCATAGTACTCAAACAACCATCGCTAGATCATTATATAATTTAAGTAAACTTTATTATATTAACAAGTTATTTAGCATCTAATGAAAGATGAAGCCAGCTATAAATAGTAAAATGTATGTGGTGTGAAGGAACTATTGCATACATAAAGGCACTGTGTCGCTGAATGACTTCACACACACACAAAAAGACATTTTCCATTGGTGTTAGTCGGGATAATTGGAATTTTAAAGTGATTTAATTGAATTGAAATACATAATTTCTGGTCAATTATCTAAAGAATTTGGATAACGAAGTTTACAGTAAGTTATAGTTAAATTTACTCATAAAATTTTGCAACAATATTACGAAATGCTCATCATAATGAACTTCCTTTAATAGAATTAACATTATTTTAAGTTTACAGATTATCACCCTCGCCTCTCCCACCATAAGGCAACTGAACTTTGTCTGTAACGTTATCATTACTAACGATTTAATTGCAGTGGTTGTGCTGCATTACAATTTGTTCTTCATGTCGACTGTGACTAACAACACGTGCTGTGTGCCCATAAATAAAAGGTTCGGCTGCATTTTTTAGGCAGCTTTGTGTAAAACGTTCGGTAACGTAGTTCCTGTTCAACTGAACAGACGTATATTGGGATTCCTTAGCTGATATTCGTTTCTTACAGTTCCGCTAGAATTCAGTATGAATATTCCGTTTAAAAACAATCAAATCCTCTTGTTACTGCAGCAAAATTCTATCAAGGATAACTGAGTAGTTCCAAGCACCAAGAAACTATCCTCTTCGATGTAAAGTGCAAACAGCGTGTTAGCTGAGTGATTAGTGGGGTTTAGTAACAAATAATCTGTAAGACACGGCACTAGGAAATGGTCGCATCAAACCCCTCCCGTCTCATATCAGAGCTATAAAATCACTGTGGAAAATACTAGCAACTTTGTCTTTAGCATTACTTCACAAATCTAAAGTCGGTTCAATATGGCTATTATTTTCCACTAATAGGACATAATATATATTGAGGGGCGTGGTAAACGTTGTGATACGCCTCCAAATAAAACTAAATTTTCAAAATGTGTCATTAATGATGTTTCGAAGGATGTTGTTGGTACATCAATTACATGGGAGTGACAATACGTGGAAATATTCAAGGGTTTTAGAATAAATATAGTACGTTTTATTTCTTCTTAACTACGCGGACGCATTTAAAACTCAATACTAGTAACAAGATCAGTATTATGTTTTCAATATTCATGGTGACAGCTTGAATCGAATCCGGGACGTTTCGAACACGCCAGTACGCTGACCACAGCCTAGGTACTAATGGTAAGCTTATAACTGACAACCAATCACCTGAAAACGTGAGAAGACTATACCGTGGTTAGTGTTCAACAATATATGCAGCCAGCGGGACCAATGTTGATTCACTCCTTGTTTCGTAACTGACTTTCAAGATGTCTTGTACAGAAACCGGAGTTCCTGTGCCGTTTCTGAAAAATGAGACATTTTATGTCCCTAACATATGTCGATTTAATTGCGCTGAGCGCGCAATGAAATATTAAATCTAGTGCCAACGCAATTGTTACGACTTTTTAATTTTATGGGTATTGGTTCCACGCGCATTTAGTAGTCTTTATTGATTTTAAAAGCAATCTAGAGCCCATATGTAATTCAAACTGGACTTAGAAAGTCATGTTCACATAAGGTTATGAGTACACGCCACGCAAGAATAATGACAACACTTAAGGGATAAGATAACGTTACACACTTGAAACACAAGCGTCCATAACGTCGTTTACCGGAACTGTCAACTACACTGAATTAAATCAGCTGGAACTAAAACTGTTCGCGATTTTCTGCACATGATAAGAGTACACAGGTATAATCTCAAAATATGAGTACCGCATGCGAACTCGATACGGAATAACAACCAAGGGCACGGTCAATATGCTATTCAGCACCAGTGAGGTGGCGGTTAGACTCCACTCCCGGATCTCGAAACTTAAAAACAGAAGATGGGTGGCTTCACGGTTCAGCTGCCCTTTTCCTGGAAGAACTACCCCTCGTGACCTCGGGATACAAGACTAAACAGGGAAACATGTTTACGTATTCCATCTCCCATGTTTATTTACACTGGCGGTAAGTTACAAAAATTCTGCATAGCTTATTACCTTAGATTATGTATGTTTTCACTGAGACTTTACATTAGCTTCACATGTCACACCCAAGAAATATCTGTAAGCATACTGTACGATTAAAGTAACTTATTTGCGTGCCTGTATTTAACACCGTTTGCCACCTATCAAGAAGTGTTTCCCTGTCACTTTGCAGTAAGTTTATACATTATTATGCATATTTCTTCGTATAGCGTTTCGTAAATTAGTAAATAAAAATTTGCTAGATGCAGCAAGTACTACAACACGCACATTTGAACACCGAGCAAACAATCGGTTTTGTAGGCCTACAACTTAAGCACTGGGCTCTACTTATTCTCTGCTCAAATTATTTCGGTTTACTTACGTTACATGATTATAAAATATCTTAAGTTTTCCGAGGTTTCATTTATGAGGCACGCAATAACAAGCAATAAGTCATCGTGCATGGAAATATCCCATGTTTTGCCTAGTCTCTCCATGGAAATATCGTGTTAATACATTAAAACAAGTTGCAGCAATGTCCATCTTTGATTTTCTCTGAATGAATGACGGAATATTCTGTTTAGGATTTCAGAGAGATAAAAATGATCCCAGGAAGTTTCACCTTCAGCCAATGCCCCTCCCACGTTCACTGGTTGCACAACATTCGTGTCTAGAAACAACCACAGTAACATATATATTGGTTAACTTAAAAATAACAAGCAATCTTATTTACTTATGTTACAGGCCTATCACCCGTTTAATGTGACAGGAAAACATCCCATAAAAATTTCCGTATTGACGACGTTCGGAAAAATTAAGGCAAACACAGAAATTTTGTATTTATTTTTATTTTTGGTCTATTTAAATATCTAAGAACATGTTATCCTGTAGGTTTCATACGTCTTAAGTTTGAATCACATTGCTTCCCGTTAAAACAGAAATGGCTCAGTTCTGCGGAGAAAGACTGAAGTTCTATCGCCAAACACTGGCATAAAAACAACAGAAACGCAAACGAAGCGTATACTTCCTTACGCTGGTTCAGAAAGACATTTTTATAAAATCTACAGAAGAATATTACTAGCATTCAGCGTGTGATCCTGAAATTTTGTAAAATACAACAGCTTTTAAAACCTGTAGAGTAACAATCTTGCCTACAACGACAATTAACAAAGAGGCGACAGTGCAAAATGTAGGCCAAAATATTAATGTTATCACGACTGACCAAAGACAGTCACATGCCATTTGGTGGAAAAGACATTTCAAAATAAACGTAAATCATTTTACCGTATAGGACCTCGTTTAATTGGTCTAGATCCATTTTATTTGTTTAAAAACCAAGACGTCTGACCTATATCGAGTTCGTCCAAAATTATATTCGGTCACAAAACTAAAACATTAAAATAAGTTACCCGATTCCTAGTTCTAAAAGAGTGCTCTTCCCGCACGAGAGATTCGATCTCTGTGTTCTGAACTCCTACCGCCAGTATAGATATCAAACGTGGTCTTCTGAGACGAGGCTCCTTGTAGTCTGATATGTGGTTATGCACGTTTCAAGGAACGTAAAAGCTGAATCCTCCCTGAAAAGGGATAACCACCTACAAGAATAATAAGTGTCAACCCAGAAGGCCAAAATCAAGAGATGTCAATACATTTCTCGTGATTCGATACTGTTGCATCCGCGTAACATGATGTGGGGAAGCCTAATTTAGCATAATTCTGTTCTTTGAAAACGTGCTGTCGTCACTCGTGGAACGAACATGGCGAGAGACGTGTTATTCCTCCAAACCTCTCTCTTTTCTTTGTATTTTCCTATTACTTTTCGAAGGCGATGTTTTGGAGAAATGCTGACTGGCGGGGGAGGTACAGGGAAGTTATATCTTTCATCACTTGGGTAGCCGAGCTTGTACAGGGGCATGCCAACTATTTCTATCATCAAGAAAACATCTACGCGGATCTAAGATCCAAGTAGCCACGAATTCTTGGTTCTACTCGTATACACACACACACGCTCACCGAACATTTCCTACCACATTGTAGGAACCTTCTTTTCAGAATTAGCAATGCCAGTAGTTTGTTTCATTCTGGCACATTTCCTGTTTATGTTTTCCGTAAATTTTGATTTCAAAAGAAATAAACAAACTGCCTCGTTATAAAATCACACAAAAACGCCCGTCAACAAATCTTAGTATTCGTGCCCTACAGCAAAATTTTCAGTATAATCAGGGCTAGACAGGATCTTATATATTAAAATACATTGCCAAGCACACTTGATTATTTTGCAAGTGAGGAGGGAATTATGTAACCATAAATGTCATACACTATCTGCATATAGCGAAAACTATGTCTGCTAACGGTATCAGTGAATCACGGTTAACTATGCTGAGACTGTCCCATCGAAAATTAAACTTAATTTCTCAGTCGTCTTGGATTTATCTTCCTTCTCATGGATTTGGGTTAGACTTCCCACCTATTTCTATGGGAACTATAATAAACAAATTTTCAGGATTTCAAGTTTTAGGCCTTTTCCGACAATCTGCCATTCATAGCAAAACATCCCAGTCATCTTGATCATACTCGTCGCCCTGAGAACCTGAAATCTCACAATTTACTATTTCATGCTTCCCTGTTCTTTCGGACGAATGTATAAAGTCCTTGATTGTAACCGAATAACTTGCAGGGAGAATCATCCAGCAAGGGAAATAGCACCTCTAAGATGTAAGTCCTGATATTCCGCCCGGAAATAGGGGCACGGTTAAGGGGGGGGGGGCTGTGACGCGGCTCAACGACCTCCTCAAGTTGCAGTAATAATCGAGTCGAAAAGCTGCACAAACATGCCATTAGGTGAAGTTTAAAATCATTGCAACAGGTTTACTTTTTTTTTTTTTTTTGGGGGGGGGGGGTTCATTTGTCAAACAAAACGCCCACCTTCGATTCACTGCATATATATACACGGAAGAAACGCCCAAAATGGAATCCAACGAGAACATGTTGATAACTAACGAAGTGACTGCTTCCGTGTTGTGCACTGGGTTACAGTTTCAGAACCCTGTTGGGTGTAAAGAAATTAAAAAAATAAAATACACTTACCCATTTGCCCTTTCTATAGCTATAAAAACCAATAGTTGGTGACCTTTTCACGATCCATTCTAAATTAGATTTAACAATACTTTAACATTGTACGTTTAGTGTTAAATTTTAATGTCTACAAGCACAAAAAAAATGCAGATTTGCAGCCATCAAATGTAGGCCTAATCATTCTGCCCGCATAATTGCAACGCAGACTGAGGGCACTGACTGTAACTACAACCTGTTTAAAATGTTTTTTATTGTACCGGCATTAATGAGTAGTAGTGGCCACGCACATCGTAACTTTTAACTTTAATATCAATTTAAGTCAACTGTATTTAAAGAAGTGGTTTATTTCGTGACATATCCTACGAGTAAATTTTTTAAATTAAGCGTTATCTGTAATGTCTGAGGCAAATTCACCCACAACGCGTTAAACTAAATGAACTATTAACGCCCAATGATGATGATGATAATAATAACGATGATAACGTAGCTTCAACTAAACGGTGCAGTGACTTCTTTGGTAAATCAATGTCAGTCTTTCAATGTCTGTCAATCTTCACACTATTTATACCTTTTTAAAACCCAATGGTAAATGTATGTACCGCCTGCTTTGACAATTAGCAAACTCAACACTTGTGTATTCAAGAGTTTCGTATGATCCTTAATAAACAGCAATTGTTTCCTTAACATTGATAACAAATTGATCTTTGTAATGGAAGCGTGTTGCGTATTCTTTGAGACAAGACTGAATTTTAAAAAAAATGTTCGGCGAGCTTGAGCTTCAAAGGGTTATATACCAGTGGTAACTATATATACCATAATGATTTAATAGTAAATAAATGCATTCTGGCCACAGAGTGTATTTATGAGGTTCGTTTAACTTTCATACAGTGTTCCTTAAACAACGTTAATAAATTGATCTATGTAATGGAGACGGGATGTTTTCGTTGAGGTTGGGATTCAAATTTTTAAATATTATTTCCACAAACGTAGGCTTCGAAGGGTTAAATAAAATGTCTCTCCAACGTTACAGTTTCAGAACCCTGTTGGGTGTAAAGAAATTAAAAAAATAAAATACACTTACCCATTTGCCCTTTCTATAGCTATAAAAACCAATAGTTGGTGACCTTTTCACGATCCATTCTAAATTAGATTTAACAATACTTTAACATTGTACGTTTAGTGTTAAATTTTAATGTCTACAAGCACAAAAAAAATGCAGATTTGCAGCCATCAAATGTAGGCCTAATCATTCTGCCCGCATAATTGCAACGCAGACTGAGGGCACTGACTGTAACTACAACCTGTTTAAAATGTTTTTTATTGTACCGGCATTAATGAGTAGTAGTGGCCACGCACATCGTAACTTTTAACTTTAATATCAATTTAAGTCAACTGTATTTAAAGAAGTGGTTTATTTCGTGACATATCCTACGAGTAAATTTTTTAAATTAAGCGTTATCTGTAATGTCTGAGGCAAATTCACCCACAACGCGTTAAACTAAATGAACTATTAACGCCCAATGATGATGATGATAATAATAACGATGATAACGTAGCTTCAACTAAACGGTGCAGTGACTTCTTTGGTAAATCAATGTCAGTCTTTCAATGTCTGTCAATCTTCACACTATTTATACCTTTTTAAAACCCAATGGTAAATGTATGTACCGCCTGCTTTGACAATTAGCAAACTCAACACTTGTGTATTCAAGAGTTTCGTATGATCCTTAATAAACAGCAATTGTTTCCTTAACATTGATAACAAATTGATCTTTGTAATGGAAGCGTGTTGCGTATTCTTTGAGACAAGACTGAATTTTAAAAAAAATGTTCGGCGAGCTTGAGCTTCAAAGGGTTATATACCAGTGGTAACTATATATACCATAATGATTTAATAGTAAATAAATGCATTCTGGCCACAGAGTGTATTTATGAGGTTCGTTTAACTTTCATACAGTGTTCCTTAAACAACGTTAATAAATTGATCTATGTAATGGAGACGGGATGTTTTCGTTGAGGTTGGGATTCAAATTTTTAAATATTATTTCCACAAACGTAGGCTTCGAAGGGTTAAATAAAATGTCTCTCCAACATGATGGCGACAGCAAGTACCTCTGAAATGTTGGTAAATTTCTACCAGACTACACGGCGCATCAACCCAGAAGACAAACATCGTCATACTCGCCGCCATGAGAACCTGAGGTAGTACAGAATTTAGTCACAAAAGGCCAATATTCTGCATGGTAAAATATTTTAAAATGTAGCTGACATAACACCAAGTTTTATGAACTTCCTGAGAGCAGGGCTTAATATTGGGTTATATCACTGGTGTAAAATTCCAAGAAGCGGAACGTTAGTAGGCTACATACACTGAACACATGTTTTTTAATTCCCATGAATTAATTTAAAATAAAATTACTCTCTCCTCACGATATTTAAAGACTTAGATCGTGCTGTGATAAAACTTCTTAATAAAAACACGGCTCCATAAGTCAAAACACAGGTAGGGGAAAGCGGCCAATACTCCCTACTGGGATGAAATAACTATGTAAGGCACGATTTATAATCGATATCTGTTATTACAAGGTCAGATGTACTTCTGAGTATGAAGGATGACATAACTTGCTTAACGAGCAATACACTTTTATTGCATTCGCTTAGTCGATTGTTTTCTTGCGGTTCTGTGAAAATATGATTGAAACAGCCAGTATCTTGGCTATGAGCATGATAACCGCGGTTGAATTTCCGAAAGAGGCAGGATTTTATGTCTGAATCAGCAAAATAAACTGGTTTAATGGTTAACATTCGAACCTTATTTCCCTTTAACTGAGAAGTAATTAACATACTTCCAAAATATTTTTACAAAATAAAGTAGGCCTATTAATAAATAATGGATACCATTTTATCAACATGTGAATATATCATTCGGTCTTAGATGGGACACAAAGGATAGATTTACCATTAAAGCGTTAGATAACACCTTAGAAAATACATAAACGAGTTGCCCACTGCCAGGAGCAACGGATCACAGCATAAAGATAAAAGAAATTCCAATATAAATTCCAAGTCTCAGAGTCGGATAACTAGATGCATTATGCTTGTAACGCACGGGGATTTATTAAATTGGCGGCATGGGTCGAGGGGACGAATAGGTTAGAAAACCAAAAGAAGTTTCTTTACCCCATCGTTTAAAGAAATCAAAGACAGCTGAGAAGGGTGGGGTGGAGATGTCCTCACAGCGTGGTATCGGCAGCGCCGCCACTCGGCAGGGAGCTGTGTTTTCTGCCGTAAAGAAGTTTGAATCGACTGTATACCGCCCAGCACAAACTGGGAGAAACTTCAGTAATTCTTAAACCGCAAACAAAATGAAAATCACTAGCACATCAGGACCGAGCCTTATTAAGTTCTAGGATAGCTAGTAGCCCATTGAACAACTATTACAATAACAACATATTAATTGAATTTATCAACTGCGTAGGTGGTAAATACTTTGCTTGAAAATCTGACAATCATTCGGCCTGTGAAAAAAAGATCCTCTTAAATAAAACAGGACTTTTCATTACAGCATTCAACGTACTCAACCACGGAATCATACCCAAAGTCAATTCGCAAGCTATTTCTTCCGGATCTATTTTAAAATAAACCTCAAATTCACGTCTAGGTCCTCCAACTGCTCCAACTAATTCGGATTTTTAAATCACAATGTTACACAGGCCTACGCATTTTTCATTTTCCGTACGGTCGTTCGACCCATCACATCCTTTTTTTATTTAATATCCCTAACAATATCTGGCGAGGAGTACAGAATATGGAATACGTCCCTTAGGAAATATATTTCTGAAAACTTTTTTCTCAAACAACCTTTAAAGCAGAAAAAATAGTTCTTTACTCATACAAAACAACACCTAAAATAATTGTTCTGTACAATTTTAAACATTCAGCATTCTAGGAATGATAAGGGGGCATACAAGATATTGAACTAAATGATAGCAAATTATTATTATTATTATTATACGAGAAGTAAGATTAAAATAATCTAAAAGAGACAGAATAAAGCCTATAACTGTTCCTACGGATGGCTAATACATGGTAAAGAAGTCTCCGTAAATTTCCTTTGTTCCTTGAGCATTTAAACATCTTAAATGTAATGGCTGTCTCTGTCCTTCATGCACTTACAAAACAGACATGCATTCATTTATGTGAGGTAGATAACTGAAAGGAAGATCACACAATTTAAAAGAGTTATGCTTCCATCAGACGGTCGTATTTCTGTATATTCTGATATAAAAGAGTACGATACTAACGTTAACTGTACGTCCAATAGAAGAGCATTACAATTAATCCCAACCCTCAACTACATTCTTTCTGCATTCAAATTCGGTTTAATATTTATCATCACCCTAACAGCCATTCGCCTAACACAAAAAAGTCGACTTCAGGAATATGTAACGAACAATAATCACTGTAACACAGTTTAGAATTCTCGAGGAGATGGTGCCTACGCACCTGTTGACTGTAAGGAGCCTACCATGATCTTGTGTCCTGGAAAAATGCCCTTAAACTTGTTAAAACTGATTGCAGGGAGACTACAGCCACTTTACCTGGAAATAACATCGCGATAAGAGAGGACAGACAGATTACGCATGCATTCAACCTGCGAGTTTAAGACTGAATATGGAGATCAGAATTCTTGCACGTCGATCTACATATGCATTAACTGTCAGTGCCGTTGCTTTGTTGATGGGGCTCGCATATAATTTGCTCAAATCGTGGTGCACAATGGTGTTTCGGTTCTTTGTCTTGTATAACTTTGTTAATCGTGATGAAAGTGAGGAATAACCCTAGTGAATTAATCATGTAAAATAAAAAGTGTATCGTGATTAATATAGGCAGTACATGACTGACTAATTACACGCGGATCCTAAGATTAGTTCTACATAGATTGCATCTGATATCAGCAACATGACGTCAATATTGTTACTCTGAACACGACTATTCAACAAAGAAGGCTGTAGGATTTCTATTGTTTCGGAAAATCTTCTTTTGTAACTTATAACTTTAGGGAAAAAAATATTCGAAAGTAAGACTCCCAATTATGGATATTCGGAGTTCGGTCCCCGACAGGGACAGAGGATTTTTCCTCTAGTCTCTGCATCCAGTTCGGCTCTGACTGTAGTTCTAGTTCGATTTAATAGATTTATTCTGAGCGGAGAGTAGACCGTATTGTTCGGTCGCATTTATGCACGTTTGTTTCAGTGACTTAAAATCACGAAAATTCTTTCGGATTTCATTCAAAATGGGGCTGTTACTTACTAATCGAACAATCGCTACAAAGTAAAATCGAAACATTGTATTTTGTTGTTGTTTAGGCCTTACGTCTACACTTGAACTGTGAATTACAATCGCTTGGTATGTGAATGTGCGGATTTCAATGTCCCCCCCCCCCCACTGTCCTGTATATATTGAGGCTTTGAGATGTGCAAGTTCCAAGGAGTCTTGCCGAATATTTTAACAGACGAACTGAAACAAAACTTCCAGACTGTTAACTAAAGCAGCAGAAGACGATAAATGAAGACCATGGAAATGAATTACTGAGCGGAAGGATAAATTTCTAGGTTGTCGGTAATAATGAAACTGCATCGAAGCCAATCTGTCCGGGTTAAATTATCCGCATTGCAATTTCTTGTATTTGTATAAAATCTGCACAAATGTTGGTAAGGTACAAAATGTCCGTCTGTAAATATTAAGCAATCGAACATTTAGACAATTTTATAACCTATCATCGGGGACATAACCAATTTCATAACACGGACGGCTGTGCAGTATTTTAGCTCTGGACATACAAATGGAGAAACTCTGAATTCTAATAACATAACGAGGACATTAAATATAAATAAACAACGCTGGTGCTCGTAGGAATGGATCTGTGCAAATTCCTTGCAATTGAAACACACTAGAAGTTGCATTTATTACTAAAACCTCTTTTGACACTTGAATCGGTCCACATATTGACTACTTTAAGCAGTGAACAGTTTTAAGTATGGCGAGAAGTCCCCCCCCCCCAACACACACACACACACAGACATTAACATTCTACTGCAGAAGTTAGAAAATGTCAAACCAGCCCTTAAGGAGACGACAGATCAACTTCGGATTTAAAATTGTGGTAACGACACAATGTAGAAGCAGAAATTGTACATTAAAATGACCCGAGGTGGGGTTCAAACTAAACTAAGTGCCCCTTGTGACTGTAAGACTAGTAGCATCCACTGAATTACGCATGCAACAACATTCAAGTGTAGACTGCGTCTTAAGGGTTACGACACCGCCACCAAAGCTTCGGTGGAAAACATTCGCTCAATCTTCGGGGCAACATTGCGTATGGGATTGGATAATCTGAAACGTTGGTAAATACTACATGCTGTTATAACCCATAAAGTAACAAACCAAATTTTTCACCGCCGTGACAGCCTCAAACATTCAACTGTTTTTATATCCGAGTTTACGGTGTACTCTCATATTTTGTGTTAGGTTACTAGGGGTAACTGCGACATATTTTACAAGGTTTTCGTAGCACACATGCAGTATTTGTGTCATCATTATCTAGCAGTCACGGAATTGGACTTGTTGGCTACTTCTGGCTTCTTTCGTCCAAAAGTCTTTAAAAACCGCCCTAGGATATTTAAATCCACGTACTTTGCAAATTTTCAATAGTCTGCGAAGTCTGTCTCTTTGCAGTTTGTCAACACGTTAAATCCAATTGGTATGATACTAAAATGGTCAGTTTCTGTGAGTGTGTGTGTGTCATAACTCTGTAATACGACCGACAATGCAATTAAAAGCTACCGATTAATTGGTTACGTAATGACGCTGCTATCAACATCTAAGTTTATGTAACATGGAAGCAACTGTGGGATTACTAAACAGCTATATAACTAGATGCCCAGGTCTATTTAAAAGTAAGATGCCGACTGCCGTCTTAAGGGACTGAGGAAAACGAAGTAAAAAAAGTCTCCGGTTCGATAATAAGTTTCCCGTTCGAGCCTCAAGTTCCTTTCAGACCGCCTGGAAGGATGCATATTAAGCATAAGAATCAGAATAAAACATGCTTACAATGTAGGCCTAAGTTAAATGGCTTCTGAAGATCACGGTTTCCGAAGTTTACAGGCGTCTACACATAAACTACTCAAGAAACGTTCCCTTTTAACTCTGAATATAGAAAGAACAATGTCCTACAGGATTATCGGATAAGCAGATTAGCACATTAAAATGACTTCAGAATTATCTTGTCATGTACTGCTGCTGCAATCCTGTTAGCCACTCGTCAGCAAAACTACTGTCAAACTGATCATTCCATTGTTAACAGTAAAGCAAACTGATACGAACATTTCTAATGAAATCATTTAATGGCTGTATGAATATCTGCAAACTGTGATACTATGTCATCAGCTGACCGAGAATATTGATTCCGTCACAGAGAATCAGCAGTACACGACTGTCCAAGATAGATCTAAATACTAAAAATAATTTAAAAAAGCAGCTTACAAAAAGAAATTCTGTTGCCAAAAATAAGTAAGAGAAACGAATAAACGACGTTCTTTTCTGGCACTAAGATGTTTCTTGGATCTGATTACGAAAGGAAATTAATGTTTCAGAAAATGGTTCAACCGAAATTGTTTTAAAGAAATTACTGCAGGTTCGTTTACCGAGTCGTTACAAACAGAATAAACTAAATAGTTCGTGGAAATTAAATCTCACCTTTCCATTTTTAAAACTGTTCCGTTTGCCTACTTCAATATTACATTCGCCCCAAACTAAAGACTGATTTGATTCAGTTTCAAATTATATCTCACACGGACTGGTTCTCTTTCGGTATTATGTAGCCAAGATTCCTTCGCCAGTCATTTAAAACTTAACACCGGGTGCAACAGTGGGCTAACTCACACTTTTATTACAATTGAGGGGGAAGGGGCATAAAGAAACGAAGGTAAAATTGAACACGGTTGTTCAAATTCCACTTTATAAGATTCTAAGACACAAATTAAAAAAATAATAAACCAAATGTTTCTTAGCCCGCCTCGTGTTTTAATTAATTTCCAATTTTGTGGGTTAGTCCACTGTTGCCTCAGGTCGTAAATTTGAACTCTGTCACGTGGACGCACGGGAGAAATAACGTTTCAGTCGGAAAATATAAAGGGAGGTCAAGAAACCTAAACGTTTGATGGGAATAAGATATTAAAATGTATCTTAAACAGGATGTGAGTAGGGAAATGATTCATCTAGTTTAGGGTAACACCTAGTGACGGATTCTTGTACACATGGCAATAAAACTTCGTATTCCACAAAAGACCCAGCCACAACCATCTCAAAAAAAGGCCGTACCCAATGGAGTTGTCTAGTTACGCATTTGTTCACTTTATTCCAATTTTTTCCATTAAATTACGGACAAAACACGTTCAGATTCCCGGTTAAGTATCGAATTTACGTATTTTGTCGCCCAGGATGCACACATTTCCGACTCTTGGTATCGAAACGTCCGTCCCCAGAAACGCAGGAAATTCATATACGATCCTGAAAGACAGCCAGCTTTATTAATTAATAACAACTTTTCCGTTAAACTAATAACCCATCGATTTCTACGGCATGCGTCTGCCTCCACAACGTATACAAGTCTTGTTAACCTCCGGCTGTCAAGAACTTTGTCACACATAAAGATTAACACATTCGTAATTGAAAACCATCTGACGAAAACAGCATCTGCCCCAATCGGTTGTGTACAATTAGCGCTCGTTTTGCCTAGTTGGCGCAAGATGGTACATATTTTTAGATATTCTATAGCCATGGTTAAAGTAGGCAATAAAATACTGACTTTATATTAGCTTGCTTCAACGTGACTATGCGTACAGTAAGAGTCTTGATTTTAAAATACATCAGCAGTAACATAGCTACTGGAATTTAAATACAAATTTCGTAGGCATATTTCCATTCCAAAGCACGTGCGTGTCCTTTATGGGCAGACAGAACTTTACAGCTCCGTCTTATATAAAAGTTAAAATCTTCACGTGCGCAACAGAGGAATCTGAATGTAACTTGTTGTTCACCAGGAATTATTATTCTTAAATAAGAATAAATCGATTCATGTAAAGCTCTGAAATTTGACATTTTGTCGACATAAAAAATAAGAAGAGTAAGGTTAACACAAAATTCCAAATTTTCTTAGGTTACTTACGCCGCAAGTTTCAGAAGTGACGCAGATTTAAGTGGAACACATACAAATGCCAAAATCCTACCTGCCCTTAATAGCTTAAAACCGAATCCCATCTAATAATAATAATAATAATAATAAATACAAATTCAGTTCCTACCTCAAAGAAAACACAATACTTCTTCACCACAAAAGTAAATTATTTAACAGTGTAAAGAAAATAACGTGATTTATTCTGCGAATCATAAAAAAAACCATGGTTCAAAAGTAAAGCTGTCCCCCTACATACCATGATGGGGGGGAGAGGGGGGGTAGCTATACTAGCTCCTAGTCGACACTAGATAGGGGTGAGTGTTTAGCGTCACGCCCCGGCCGCGCTTTACCCCACCGGGACAGGACGCCGGTTCCCACTTGATAAGAGGATGGGTGGGCCCCAGAACCTGTCTGGACGCAGGGGCTAGAGGAAAAATTCCATTGCCCCTGACCGGGATATAACACCGGCCGCCCAAACCGTACTCAGTCACAGCAGAGACTGAGCTAAATGTACGGTTAAGGAGTGTTAAAGCAGGTGGTACAGATAATTACCACTAGTTTTAAAGGGTTAATAGTACTGATGAGACAAATCCCACACCTTCCAACCCCTTCATTCTCCAAAGAATCTGATCCGTCACATCGTTCCGCCAGGTGACCCTGGCATCGCAACGATCACACTTGGGTGAAACCAAAGAGACTCCCACTGATTCCACTCGCTTTGTAATTGTAGGCGTACAATCCGTGTAAACTTTTACGTTTCAAAAGACACAACTTCATTTTTAAGGGAAGTAGAGACGTCCGACCGAAATAAATGGGAACATTTACTCGTAATTCTTTAGACGTATTGATCTCCGTTCTACGTAAAATTCAGCCTCAAGGCCATCTCCACAGACTAAATTAGTAGGAGATTAAAAAAAGAAAACTTTATAATTCAGAAATAATATTCAATGTTGGCAAAATTTCTTCACACCGCCAAGCGTATTCCTTTCATGCACACTTGACGAACGCTACGATTTAAAATGACGTATGTGACTGTGAAACAATATTTACGTCTTTGTTTGTATTTAACTGATCATTGCAGGCATGAATAAGGTTTTAGTCCGTTTTAGTAGGTCTTGACCGCTAACTCACAACAGATCAATCATGGTTGTCAAAAGGGATTAGATACTGGATTTATATTAAGGTACAGTGTATAGTAATAACGATAAGAAATTTACTCCAGTGTCTAAACCAACATCTCATAAAATAACAAATTAAAGCGATTACATTTGCGTATAATACGAATTAAATGTTACAAAAATAATACTTTGGTTTGTAACAGACGTAAAAGTGAGTCCCAACTTAAGAGTTATAGAAATATATAGATTATGTTACATATGAGCACATTTCTAAAACCATTCTGCCCACTTACATTGTCAAATTTAAAATTCTTTGCCCTCGTGTTAAATCTGGGTCAACTGGAGAAAACCATGAAATATTGTCTATTTCACAGTACGCTCATTTCGTACACATGGAAATCAGATCAGTGTTGCAATTTCGTTGACGCGTAACAAATAAGATTAAATACATTCCCTTTCGTTTCAAAATACAAAGAGAAAATAAAGTCTATATTAAAAATCAAACGTATATACACGCATATTTAATAATTATTTTTGTTTTTCTGTTTTCGAATTTTATTTCCAATCTCTCTTTCCACGAAAGAGAAATGTTTTTATCAACGCTAGTTCCAACTTCGCCAAACGAAATTTTCAAACTAATTCTTCTTTATTCTGGGGTTTCTGATATGGAGGGTGGAATATACGAGTATTAATGATTCATTGTGAGAAAATCGAATAAATCAACATTTGTTGTGCATATGTGTTTTGTACCTACGCCATGTATTACGTCCCTTCCTCTAATATGTTGAAGCAACATGTCTCATCGTTCCTACCGTAATACACGCGTATCGACTGTAATGCAATCGTTCTCCTGGATATCATACTATATTTACATAATTCTATCGTACATTCCGTGTGTGGAAAAGTGATATAAGTGTAGCTTTCAAATTGTGGTTGGTGAGACCGGAGTTGCACGTTTAGATTCAGGTTGACCATTCCAAATTCAACTAACATAAGCCCACACAATACTGGCACAGACCCTGTACAAAATTAATCTCAGTTATTGGTCAATTTCTGTGAAGACTTTAAAACTGTGAAACAGACAAAGCCTTTTCTGCGGGAAAAAAAAATTATACCGAAAAAAAACAGACCCTATTTGAAAGCCAATGATTTGTGAAACGTTATACTTATTCGTCAATCCTGTGAGTGGGCGTAAAATAAAATGTATTTTGTGTATTTCGTGTATATTTTTAAGCGATGTTCAGTCTGCGTGTGAGCATTTGTGTTTCTTACAATACAACACTCGAAACATAAATCGTTATAAATATTATCGCAGAAATATAGACAGAAACACGTACGATTAGACAGACCTCTTTGGCTAGAATCAAATATTAATAAATATATTTTTAATTTGTGGGTCAAAATGGGTTCTAAGAATGAATATTAAAATCTGGCGGTGGTTAAATTCTGCCAGTGACGCAATCTTTCACAAATAACGACTCGCGATCAATTTAAGAAGGTCTACCACACTATATCACATGGGCAAAGTGAAGGTGATAGCAATAACAGTACGCAAACAGCGTCTCATCTTCACCAGGTCACAAAGAATGTTACAGTTGTAGTAGCAGCTACAGGAATGAATGCAGACCTACTGACAAGCGTGGTTACTGGCTGGAGCAGCGCCCCTTCAACATTTTTGAATAAACGAAGAAGAATCGAAAGAAAACAATTACTACAACAGAAAGTTATTCTACCAAAATGTTGAAATTGACAATGAATTTTCAAGGGATAATTCTGAATGCTGACAAATAAGGGCACGGAAAAGAATCTACGAAGCATGACACAGAGCTATCTCAGCTCTGTAGTCCGAACTACTCGCATCCAAATAATATTAGTAGCTTCGGTGCAATTTTCTTGATTTAACAGTTGTGTAACAGACAGGTGCTCTATTGTAAGGGTTCATTACTGTACTCGCCAGGCAAGCTCAAGGAATTTCACAGCCTAACCTCCGGTCGAATCCCAACAGCAGTTTCCTTCTAACAAAACAAAATGGCGGCGGCAGCTCCAACTACGGTAACAACAAGAACATGGTCAAAACAATCTTCAACGCTTACGTAACCCAAAGATTCACTACAGTGCACGCAAGAGACAGCCACTAGTCCCCAACAGAAGTCATTTGAATCCAGTCTTCATCTCAAATCAAATCCTTTAAGACGCGTTATCATCTCATCTAGATCAAAATCCCTCAAATGGAATCTGATCTTTGAAACGTTCGTCGAAAATCTCATATGCATTCGCCATTTACAATGCGTACTATATACCCTGCAAATATAATACTTCTTGACTAGATGACTGATTTTATTTGTTTAAAACGCCAAATTATGACCCCCCCCCCCCAATTTTCCGCCAGAATCGTGTTACTCTCTCTAAGGTTAAAGTATTCCTCCTCGGCACCGTTTTCAAACAACCCCTCCATCCATTATGATATAAGAATCTATAATAAATCCAAACTAATTCATAACAATTTACATTTAAACGAATAAAAACAACAGAATCAATTTTGAACAACCGAGATTTTTATGTTCTCGCGGCGGATTTTATGAAGTTAACTGTCTTCTCGGTTGTTGACGTTTATCGACGTATCAGAAGTCCTTGCTTCTGAAGCAGACAACAAGGCGCAAGAACTCAGAAGACAGCCATCTTAATTTCCGATTCATTATCATTCGTATCATCCAAAGCTAATCACAGCGTCGTTAAATAAACCACAAATAAACTTATATTAACTTCACGTTTTGAACATTACGCTGTTAAAATTATGATTTAATGTTAAAGCCATAAATGAAAAGAAAAATGTTAAAATATGACATTTCTATTCGAGAAATCTCAGGTAGGAGAGACGTCGTGTCGTGTCGGAGCTGAGAAGCGACCGCATGCCGTCAACGTGGCGGGGCAGTGAAGCATTGTTCCCCGGGAACCGATGCATTCGTCCCCCGATACCGGCCGTTCGCCAAGCGGAGGGACACACACAATAACTGGTTTAGCTTCTAAACCACGATTCACACACACACGCGATAATCCAAGCATACAGCGCCAACTTCCCAGTCTAAACCGCGTATTATAATGCACAGCAAGACTCCGAAAAATTAATGCAAGCACCAGCGGGATTAAAAAAGCGAATTGAAAAGAGCCAATTTCTTTCCCCCAACATAAAACTCGCATCTCTGACCCTTCTAACGAAATGAGCAGCAGACACTGCCGACGATAAGTAATGTAGATTGCAATTGACGTGAGGCTTTATTTAAACACGTGAAATGAATTCAGCTGTTAAAAGGAGGAGCTGGTCGTAGTAAATGGCATTCCGAATAACTGAATGCAACCGATTACTTCTTGAGATGCTACCAGTTGCTCAGCTACTGAAGGAATTTCCTGACTTTTCAGGTTCATTTACTGTGTTTACAAAATTTCCTCACTGCGTCTTACGCTGTGTCAGGATCATTATGTTCATATTCCGTTCTAAGAAACATTTAGAAACATGCGATGAGTATGAAGATTTCTGTCTTCTGGGTTGTTGAGCTGTGTAGTCCGGTCTATGTTAACCAACGTTTCATCGTCCTGATGACGGAGGCAGTATGACCTCTGAAAAGTTGTTTAACATCGACCAGACTGCACAGCGCAACAAACCAGAAGACAGAAATCTTCATACTCACCGCCGTGAAAACCTCAAATCATACATTTAAATATTATTCTTCGGTCTCACAATTAGTTTCTTCCTTACTGGTTTTCAGATTACAATTGTGTCTTGCGTGCTATTTGCCCAGCCCATCTCACACTTCTTGATAAAATAAATACTGAATGACTGATAACATTGGACGAAACGTAAAAAATAATGGTAACTCCAAACTACGCTGTTTTCTCGTACTTCCGCCTCTTACGTCCAAAGATTCTACTCAGCATCAGTCTCAAGCATCTGGCCGAAAAAACCGCGTAGTTTCGTGTCGGGCCGATCCACCACAGAGAGGCGCAAACAACTAAACCACATTGACGCGCGGTCTAAACGCGATCACTAGTACAGACTTCAGTATCGGTAACTGAATCATCTTAACAGAGTTTAGGGTGAGTGAAAGACCTCTGAAATTACGATAATACAGAAAAATATGGCGTAAATATGAATTCATTTAGGGCGGAGTTTTGGAAAGGAAAATCAATAGACAAATAAGATTTTTGCTACATTAACTAATAGGGTTCGCGTTAACGTACGGGCAGGTAAATACGACGACGAGCAGAAGGGCTGACGTCACCTGTAAGTACGCTATGACGGTATTGTAATTAGATCGACTGGTTTCAATTTAAATAAAGATTCATTGCACATTATAGTCTACTTCTAGAATAATATATTCATAAGTCAGATGCCCTGGTTTAAGCAGAAAACGGCTTCTAAGGATGAGCCTGTGGATAGAAGCTTACAAATATCAGAAAACATTCTTTCAGGAACTGAGTCACTATTTCCCACGAACTCGAACACAAAATAAATTAAGTTTACTTCTGAAGGACGTTATACAAACACACTTATCGGATGTTTCAGTGTGACCACATTTACTACAGCATTTGTGTGATGAATTCTGACGATCGTGAATTACAATATGTAAAATTGCTATTTGGACTTCTTGCACTGCCTGAATTATATTATAAAACTACGTTTAGGGAGCTGGATTCTGCTTTTGTCTACAGATATAACAGCGGCGTAGAGGGCAGAAACTCTTTCTGTTGGACCCCCTGGTTTGAACTAGCCTCTGACACGGACAAGGATTTATAACATTATAATTTAAACGACGGCTAAGGTCCAAGAGATCAGTTTTACTTAACACGAATCAGATTCATAAAGCTGTCTTAATTTTATAGTCGGCGTACAATATCAAGTATTTTTTCGTCCTAGAAATTGATGCCGTGTAAGATCTGAGGTTTTCACAGCGGTGAGTACGAAGATTTCTGTCTTCAGGGTTGTTGCGATGTTAGTCTGGTCGATGTTTACTAACGTTTCAGAGGTCATACTAAGAATCGCCCTGATGACGGAGGTAGTATGACCTTGAAATGTTGGTTAACATCGACCAGACTACACAGCGCAACAACCCTGAAGACAGAAATCTTCAAATTGATGCTGGACCGCTGAAGGGGATAAGAAAGCAACTCTCAGTTTCGACACAAATACTGTCCGTTGCAATCAGGTAAGATACTCATTTCATCAATGATGCGGATTTGTCTTCTGGAGGTTCGTGGCCGAGGATCGACTCTCTTGCTTCTCTGTAACTCAGGGGCGAGTACTGGGAAAATTACTTGAAATACGTACGTTTCTAGACTTATTTGTAATATCCTACTTGACAGAGTCTTTGCATATAAACGACGAAACTGAATACGGAATCTAAATGTGCATCAATGGTTCGCGATTCGCAGTTCACTTGTTCCAACACGATCACCCTCGCATCCTAATTCCCCCCTCTCCTCCCACCTTTCTCTTCAACAGTCCTCATTTACGTTAGGGGTAAAACTAGACCCTATCTTGCTCCAGGACTTTTGGTGGCAGATCCCAAGTGTATAGAAAAGAACAGATCAGATTTCTTAAGAAGGAGAACACTGAATGCCTGTTGCAGGGTCGAACAGGGGGAAGAAACTTGCAGAGATCTGCTTTAGTTGAGACGCACGCGGGTCTCTGGGTCTCTCCTGTAATGGAAGGCAGGCAGCTCTCCTTAACAAAACCGTTTGCTACCGGCATGTGGTTTTTGAATGCGAGCTTCGGCAACCTCGCAAAATTATTCCCCCCTCTTCTCTTTATAGCCGTATATTGAACAACCTCGATCCCTATGTGCGTACGAAATTACGTGCATCAAAGTACTTGGCCTTCAGCTCTGAACCGTACTCCACATTCTGAAAGAATTCTCTGCATCCAAACCCATTATCGGTGTTTACGGCCCATCCGAAGTATGCAGTATTTCATAGTAATAGCGTAGAAATCTGTCTTCATGATGAAGACATGCAATGTAAAACTAGAACGTTGTTAAGATTCAAGCAACACAACACATTTATTAAATAAATGGAGTTTAAATACGTCTGGATGTTTACAATTTTAAGAAGCCGTAATCTTCTAGGCCTATTTCCTGCACTTCCTCTTACTAGACAAATTATTGCGTTTAAAATGAAGTGTCGACTTTAGATCACTAAACGTACTTACGTTTAATAGTAACATACAATTATTTTAGGGTCTGAATATACTTAACAGGTTTTCTCAAGTCTTTTGAAGGAAAAAGTTATTTTATTTTATTTTATTTTATTACTTCAACGAAGGCGATCTTATAAATATACCCATGTTAAGATACAACTTCGTCAATTTTGAAGAAATTATCGTATTTTAAAACTTTTGCCATTATCGACCACCACATAAAGTGACACGTTTGTAACCAAAACACAGATGTGTCAGACATTCTGTGTGGTACGTAATAATTTTAGTTCCTTTTATAAGCGAGGAGGAATCAAGACACCAGAAGTAAAAAATAAAATTGGCATTAAAACGCGCGTGCTGATTTGTCAATTCGATATACTGTTTCTAGAACATGAACCCCCTTGGTCGGTAGGCTTCCTGGATGATTTATGTCCCTGTCTGCTGTAGCTGGAGACACAATGGAACAGCCATTCAACCAACATTTCGGCTGCTAGCACAGTTTATTTAATTCATCACTCAAGACGAAAGTAAATATCAACAAGGTTTTTGACGTCAATAAGGGGTAAAAATGCTACGTAGGCCTTTTCGTTCATTTCATCACATCCACAGAAGAGAGACACGGAAAATAAAAGCGAAACAAAAACGTATTACGAAAATTCGAAATGATAGTTTGTCACAAGTAACAAGTGGTCAGAAAACTAAGTTCTTCAAAAACTTTCTACTGCAGAAATTCAATAAAATTAGACCGATTCACGACAGAATTAAGTTCTGATGGAAGTTGGTTAGAAGAATTCTACAACCTAAATGTTCTCGTCTGCAACCTAATGATTACGTCAGCTGCTTAAAAGATGAAAAATATAAATTTTCTTTATACGCACTAATTCATGAAAACTGTCTCTCACAATACTCGAATATGATTTATTACTCAACTCAGTATAATTATTTTACCTGTCTTATTATAATCAAAATGGAAGCGTTTCATGAATACGATGTAACACGTACGCTGAATCTCAGAACCAAATAGGATTAACCTACATTTATATTATGCATGCCAACTACAGATCACTTAACTAAGTAACTAAAGGACTAATTCACTAACTCCACGAAGCAGAGTACTTGAGAAGCCAATAGTCTTAGTCTTTCGACACAATAACGCAAAGTTAGACGCTTCCTATACCGAACGATAGGTTTCATGATTGTCCGGTATAGTCGGCGCAGTAGTTTTTGGCCGGTGGAGAAGCTAGGGGAGCTGGCGGGCGGGCCTCCTCTGTGTACCTGAGGTGGCACGGTCAGAGTATTTCTTTTGTTTGGGCGTTCGGTCCGATAAGCTCCTCGCTGCAGTCAGCATTATACGATCGCAAAAGAGACTCGCTCCTAGCCTTCCCCTTGAAAATTCCACCGGCCAAAAACTACTGGGCCGACTATAGCTCCCATATTACTCCATGTGTTTTTCTGTCAACGCGACAACAAATATTTCTTGGGGCTCTGATAAAGTTCTGCTTGCGCTAGTTAGTTAATTTTGCAAACGAATCATATAACGAATAAGGTCAAAATCCGAAATCGATCGCACCTGTCGTTTTTCATGTGTCGAGTCTAGTAATCACGTCGTCTCGTGGCAGATGTTGATTTGTATGGATATCGCACCGTACTTTTACGTGTGATGTGAATAATATTTGGTGAGCTTTAGTCATAAAAAACGTGTCAACGGAACTAAAATTTCGTTTCCTGTATTCTCGTCTATTAATAATTAGAGTTCCAATTTGTTTTCCTTCAAATTTCCGACTCTCATCGTATTTCTTCAACCTTCATAAACGAACACTCAACAATCCGCATTTATTAAATATCCAAGATAATAACAACCATTCGTCTTCGACTTTCCACAGAAATGTGGGTTATATTAAGTAAACATGTTACGATCACTAGAAGTTAGGTTAGGTTCAGTGTTGTTAAGTAATAATCTGTTACTCGGAAATAACGTCAAAATTACTTCCATCCCTACTTAAGGTCGTTCATTACCGGAGAGGGGTAAGGAACGTAACGAACATTCATTGTTTACAATTTGTTGTTCGTGTTTCGTAATAATGTCTGATTCTTAATCTCGATACAGGTTTTCTGTAATACGCACAAAACTATTTTTTTAACGAAAACATTTTGGACGGGTCTATCGATGGATGCAAAGGCTATTGGATATTACTGATATTCCCCGTGGAAGGAAGTTTGTAGTTGTAATGAGCTTTACTCCACACACGAGAAACACAAAGAACCAATCGTAAGAAGTGATCGAAAGTTTGGTTTGTCGTACTGTAAATAAGACACCGCGAACCTTCATTGTTCAGAACACTAATCTTCGCAAAAAAATAACATAAATCAGATTAATGTTCTTTAGCGAAGTACAGATATGAATTTGTCACGCGACACAAAGTTATCCGCTATTATGTACGAAAGTAAAATAACATATATTTCATTTATCAGATAATAATTTCGTTGAACGTGACAAAACGAAACTAACTCGACTTGTCTAAATTTCAAATAAAAACAAATGACAGCAGTAACGTCAAGGTGCGTTTCGTTAGAATACACCAATAATAGTGGCTTCAACTTACAAACGCCCTGGCACTATCCATGCGTATCAATTCAGTGTTTAGCCTCCGTCCACATCCCACGTGACCCTGTCAAACTAACCGATGACGTCAAGTTGAGGCTCGACCGTCGAGTGCAGACACATGGCTACACACAAATGCCGACATATGAAACTGTCCCACTGCTTATTTGCCATGTACAAGGGAAGTTTAGATGATTTTTAGAAGACCTTATACAACTTCAAACACACCAAGTTTTTCGCATCGCGTATCGCCCAACTTCGTAACATTTGAAACGCGAACTACCGTGTTTATTATTTCTTAAGGATAAACCACGGTGATCTGGTGCAAGGCTGAAGAAGGGTGAGAAACTGGCAAACACAACAGAAATAAAGGACAGGAAAGGGATTCAAACCCAACAACTTGGAACACAAGACTATTTACCGGCGTTGTGGAAGTCTGTACGTGACTTTACAGACGAGGCGAATAGGCTACAGTTGAATTCCTTGTTTTTCTCGCTGATTATGTTTTAATTATGGATGTGATCTCTAAAACGAAGCATACCCAAAATATAAAATATAATAACGAGATCTGTCTAATTTAATTCAACGTATAAGATCTTCACTCACTGTTATTCATGAAAGTAGCCAAAAATCTCGCCCAAAATACCACAGACGCACTACGTCTTTCCAACCGACCATCAAAACTCAACAGCTTAACAGCGGTATCCTCTCGACAAACAATTAAGCTGTCCCCAAATTACCATCCACTGACTGAAGTCTCGCAATTCCCGAGTTGTCCAAGAGTAAAACCACGAGGCATAGGCCACACATCAGTAGACGACTAAATAAATACGTAACAACCGAAGTGAGATATCAGTTTCTTACGGCTTTCGGGACGCTGCGCCCTGCAGTTTCATAGATACTGACGGTGATGGCGGAAAACATCGGCCAGTTTCTTACCAGACTACGCAACAGACAGTCATTTATCTACGATACATAATAAGATATTCTTTTCCGTGTCATGTAGTTGATACAAGAGCGGGCTGCTGGCACTCACTTGTTTGGAGAAGACTGCGATGTCCTCGTTGAAGGACTCCGAGGAGCAGACATCCCCTCCCGCAACTCCTGGCTCCCGGGGAGTGCAAGTCGCCAGCTCGCACTTCTCGAAGATTAAGGCCAGCAACGGGAACAAAGGATGGCTGCGTCAACACGTACAAACATCGGTCATTAGATTCAGAGAATTAGAAACGCCTATTCGAATTCTTCATGCAGAAAACTGAATGAAAGGCTCTTTACGTGTTCATTTAAAACAGCCAATTCATTGACTTTCACAAGTTTATTAATTATATCACATGGACCTTATTTTAAACATCATATGAATCACATATAAATTCTCACAGAACAAATAAACACACAGGGTTTTTTTTGTATCCACATTTAAACATAAAATATAGCGAAAAACGTATAATATTACAATTAAATATTTCTATTTATTTCCAGCAAACGTGTATTTCTTCCCAAACTTAAAGTTTGGTTATGCATGCCAGCGCCATTTTGCTTTCTATAAATACGTGCTTTAAAACTATACAATTTTATTGGTCAAAAATGTAATTTTCTTTATAGCGGCGCGGGAGGGGGGGGGGCAGGAACAGGAAATGTAAAATGAAAAGCTCCTTATCAAAGGGAACAGCACGATACTTTCATCACTTATTTCCCTGCCCAGAATTTGCTTACGTAGAACCAAGTTTAGTTTCATAATCAGACGCACAGAATCCGTTCGCTACGCCACCATTCCTCAGACGGCGATCAGACGGAACTAGCGAGGGTAATCTATTTTGCTTTTTACAAGAGCATGTACGCTGAAAATTGGCGAACTAGGAGTAAATTTTGTCGAATATCGACCTATCTTCACAGGCGCCATCATTGACCTTGTAGGCCTAATAATGACCTCGTACTTTGACAATATTACGAAGATTTATAACAGTGACTTAACACGGATGTAACATTTTGGTGCAGCTGAAAATAACATTTCTCAAGTCGATGTGTGTATTTTTGCTTTCACATTTCGACAACTTTTACAAATTAAGATAACGTGAACAGTACTAACATAACAGAATCGGAGAAATACGAAGCTTTATACACAAACTGACGGACATTTTTGCATCAGTTCATTAAAAAAATTCTATTATTCCATTACTGCGAGAATAATCAAATCAAATGCAATGAAATCGCCGTAAAACGTTAAGTAATCACCTGCAATTTGCCCACAGAGTCTATGAATTTTGTATGATTATCAGAGTAAACAGCGATTACTTCTTTAAACATCATTAACCAACTGATGTTGTAATCGAGAAATATTGTTTTCTTTCAGGTTGGGAATAAATGTTTAACTGTTACTTAGACGGGCTTGTAATCGGAAAATAAAAATGTCGCAGTTTCTATTTCAAGCTTTTACTAATTCGCCCAGTCTTTCCTTATCCGAAGGCCAAGCGGGCGTTGCCTGGGAACCTTCAATCAACATAAATACATTTTCAGACTTCTCCCCCATAATTTCTCTCTGTTCCTATTCTTCTACTGTCCTTCCTAAATCTCTCTCTTCTGTTTCCAATGTCCAAGGATGCCGATTAAACTGATAAGAATTTGGCTGACGTACGACGAATTACAATCCACTAGTGTGAACCGTTCACCGAATTAAAGCTTGTAGGTCTACGGCAGTAACGAAACAATCACCGAATACAATAAAAATCATGTTCAAATCTGCAAAACATCGCCAATTACAACACGCACGCACAGTGTGTGCGTGCACCGTAAATGGATGTTCGGTAAAACATCAAAATGAGAGCGTCGGGATTCCTTATCTGTGTTATACCAGCTTATTAGTAGGCGTTTGTAATACGCGCTGCATTTCCACATTTAACGACGTATTTAAAAGGAATGTTCTTCGCGAATGTACACGTTTCACTAAATCGTTAGAGCGGCGTAGGGCTTTATACCTCATCAGACACACAGCGTCATTATACATTTGACTGCACATTTAGATATCAGTGATATTACGGATGTATATAACTAAAATTAACATTCTATCAGGTTCTGAATGTGATTTCTTTTGCTGAACACGTGTTTCGACAAAAACACGAAACAAAATGGATTCGGTCGGGTTTGCTGAATTTCTCTACTGGGTCTCAGTCCCTAAGAAAAAAAACACTTGGCTAAAGAACATTACCGCAACAGGCCCACTTTCGAAAGGATATTAAAAATCCAAATATTTTTCAGAGAAATCGTCCAAGTGGCCTCCTCTTGATATATTACGGAATTATTTTCTGCCATCTGATTGGGGCCCGCCCCGGCAAAAATCACTCCACCGCAGAACAATTTAACACAAATTTTAATACACAGGTCAGCTGCAAAAATATTAGGCCTACAGATTGGTTCCTGCAGCTAGGATATAAATTTAAAAAAAAAGTCAAAACATTACGCACTAAGACTTTGTATTTTTTAAAGTTACCGGTATTTTTACGAAAACAAAGTGTGGAGTTTCTTTTCAGACAGCCAGCGAGCGCTTGCATTTAAAAGTGGTCTAATGGAGTATAAACCTGCTACAATCGAATATAAATTTGAAAAAAAAGTTTAAAAAGTAGGAAGGAAAGATTTTTGTGCCGCGCAATAAGCTTCAATATCTTACGCGCTATTAAAATTATGCATCGTGCGACATCGTTTGTGTTAAACGCATAAAACATATTAATTTGAAAGTGTGCAGCGTTATGATTAGATCAAAAACAGGCATATATTAATTCTAAGACGTCAACCCGACAAAACATTCCAAAGACTTCGAATAATCCGTTTCGTAAATCGGTTACTTCGTAATTTCAGATTTTTCTGATACATTCCTGTTTGCTTGTTTCGTTCGATCCTGAATCTAGCTGTAACATCCCTCGGCTGACATCCATTCACAGATTATTATTTATAGGGTATTTAACGACGCTATTTCAGTAGCTCGGACTATATAGCGTCGAATGAGAGGATGCCAGTGAATTATGAATTAGTAAATATGTGGGAAGAAGCCTAATTCAAGGAGGGAGTGAGGAAAATCACGATAAAACCCCAGGGCGAGATTTGAACCCGGCGACTCCCGAATACGAAGGAGTGCTAACCACTAGATCACGACATTCGGTTAAATGGTACTAGCTGCAGCAGACAGGCAAATGTCAAATGGCTCACTACGAAATACGAGTTACGCACACGTAACTTTTAAACATGTCTTAAATACTGTAATTACAGCCGGATGATGAAGTGAGGGGGGGAAGTACAAATCCCCGCACGCCGCCACACAACGTCATCACTCGAGTATCGCATTACAGTGCAGGCAACACTCTGGCTTTATTACAATTATTTCAATTCAAAAAGAATGTACTGCGGTTAAAATTAGTCTGTTAGTCTCGGGCAATTGTACCTATAGCTCTAACGAGGGTACAGAGGATAATTTCCTTCAAATAAAACTTGTTTTGTACTTTAAACAAAATAATCTTTATTAAATTTTTGTGTTTAATGTTTGATAAGCGCACATAAAAAGTGCATTTTCGATTTATAGGAACGTCCTACTGGTTTCGTAATAAGGAACACGCACTTTACGTCTACAACTATTCGAAAAGTAGCAAAGAGTTCATAAGTCGATGGCCGTCTTCTGAGATGTTGCGCCGAGAAATTTACTGACGTTTCTGAGGTATTTTCGTCCCCATCACAAGGGGGGAAAAGCACCCATAAAACGTCGGTAAACTTCTAGCAGAATACACGGCGCAACAACCCATAAGACAGCCATCTTAATTCTCCCGAAATCTTACTTCGTGTGTCCTACAGTTCGTAGTCCACAAGCTAAAATCTGTCCCTGCCTCATTAATTACCAACCTTTATCTTTAATAAACATGTTACATTTCCAAAGCAGTGACAGAGAGCTTTATTTTCGAAAGCATAACAACGTTTCACACTAAGAAATTACGTATTTAATTGTCTGAACTAACAATATTTCTACACCGTCCGATTCCTAAAGTTCTTTGACCTCATAATTAAACCACACAACCGGCATTTTCATTTAATTCCTTAAATTCTTGCATTATAAACAACTAAAATCATAGTAGCATGTCGTCCATAACCTCACTTCTACTTACAGACATTACGCACAGCCACTGCTCCGATAATACATTTAAAAATATGGACGCGTAGGTAAGTCAATACGTTCATGTGCAAGTCTAGTTAAGATATATTACTTTCAATATCGTACACAATCCAGAGCACAACTAATCAATTACACTTTTGACAAATAATAGCAGCACACGGCGAACAGTGTCCTTTGACCCACAAACTGTCCGACGACACACACGGAGTCATAAATACACATCCACGTCGTTCCGATACATTCAAGTTGACAGTAATGATGGTCACTCAAGACATTGACAAAACACTGTGCCCCCTTTGACATGAGCTGCGAGTGTCTTCGGGTTAAGTTTCGTTCAGGCACATACAAATTCGTAACAATATTTACCTTCAGTTGCGTGTGTAAACATTTTGCCGCGTGCATTATATCGCCCTACGCCTATTTTCAATGTTCCATCTTCAGCAATGAAATATACGAAATTTTACGGCGTATTATTGTTATTTTAAAAAACTTTTATGTCCTAAAATGTAGCATGGACCATCATTGGAAATTTGTCGAGGCACAACTACTTCAGGGACTTTTCTAGCCGCATTAATTACACGAAAAATAAACATTTAATTTATTACATTCGAAAAAAATGAACACGTTCATTATTTTAAAATTCCAACCCTCGCTAGATTTCGAAAGTGAGTCAAACATTTTATTGTTATGGACGAAAGAACTGAATTTTTATAATTAAAATTATTAGTAGTAGTATTGTCGTAAATAATTTAAATATGGGTGTGCGGCCTAGAAGAAAGAGTCAAAAATGAGATAAATAATTAAAATAAAACGACCCTAATACACTCGCCCAAACACACAAATGAAATGACTTGTTTATTAAATTATATTATTCAAATTAACATATCTGTAATGTTATTATTATATTACACAAATCTACAGCGATCAATTAATATCTTTTAATCAAGTTTAGCCGTCAGAATGACCGTGGTTCGTACTGCATTAATCATCGACAACATGCTTTATAGCCATTAGTGTGACTATCGGCCTGTGGTTCGTCAATTAGTTCTTTGTACCAACATTAATTCCTGTCCTATCTAATCCATAACACGGAGGAAATAATAACACGAATATTATTAAATGACGCCCAACGTCTGCCTAAGTAAGATGACGCAATTCAAATTCTGATATGCCTCTCGTGTCTTCCTCCTCGAACTGACGTGGTTTTAGGGTGCTGCTGTTTCAGCCTCGAATGAAATCGAAGTGGAAGTTAGTCCTGGCATGTACAGGTTCCCATCCTGAGGAAAACTAGGGAAAATATTACTGAGACAGTAGTAATATTGGAGATAAGAGTGAAAATGAGATTAAGACAGAAGACGAAGCCAAAATGCCATCGATAGAAAGAAATTTTTCCTGACCCTTTACAATCTGATACGGTGACATCAAAGACCGTTTCGTAATTTGGCATTCTATACGCCAACGACTAATTAAATTTAGAATGATATTTGAATATAAGAAATATAAAATACGATGTTATTTAAAGTCTGTGTTCAAAAATCTTCTTTGTAATCCCACTTTGGGTGCAATGAATATGTTTCGACGAATCCTATGCTTCAAAGGCTACCACGTAAGTCTTTCCAGTCCTATTCGGAATATTAATACAATGGCACAAGAACATTTTCAAAAACACAAAATTCTTTTTCCATAGTTTCTCTTATTAAATTATATTAATCATATTTCTTTTTCTTTTTTTTAAAGTACAACGGGAAATTCAACGTTTTCACGGAAACGGTTCCAACTAAAACAGACTTAAACTTTAAAAGCAAACATTTTTTATTCCAAATGTTTCTGCACCTTTCAAAAAAAGGGTAAAAAAATGTTAAGCCTATAAAGAATAGAACCGGTGGCTCAGTTATCTGCCTATCTTAATATATTCCACGTAGGTTCACAACAAAGCAGTCAATCATTTTAAATATGTTTTTGCATTTACGGCCTACAGTGACAAAACATTATTCAAACACGACATAAGAAAAAGTTAACAATTACGCAATCAACTGCGTTATTAAAAACTGTGCGGGAACTAAAATGAACCTTCAGGCCAAGCCCTGAGTAATAATTTCCAAGTGGGTCTACATTTGCCTTGAATTTAGTATCAGTAATCCGAATATCAGCGAATCTACGAAACGATAAATTAATTTTCAACAGACTAATTGCGATAATTTATCGAGCTACTAAAAATTCCGAAATTACCTCCGAATATGACATCGTCACACGATTATTTCGTGACGAGAAACTCGGAAAAAAGAACAGAGCATGACAACAAATATGTTATTTAATGCACCAGCCAGGTGCTGACAGATGCTATTTCTTTCCCCTTTTGATATTTCTTTTTCGGCGACATGCATGATTCGCTTGGAAAATAGCTTCAGTGTAAGCCAGCCGTCTAGCGCCGAGCGCTGAGCGTTCAGTCCCCGAACTACACGCCTAGAAGTAAAAGATTACGCCGTCTACGGAAACAAATAACGATCAAAAAGAAGGTTTCATATCTGAAAGTCAGTCCTGTTCGATCCCATACAAACGACTAAGACGCAATTGGGAGTAATTATTCCATAGACTAGTTCTTGCGTCTGCCGCCGAAGTGTCCTAGAAAATGTCTACCAAGAAGGGAAAGATACGCGAGAACAATCACGGATTTATAACCTATCATTCGGATGCTGTAGTAAAGTACAGCATTACTCCGGGAAATTGTATATAAAACTACGGTGTGTGTTATGGCCCTTAAAATTAACTAGTCGAAGCCTGAGTTAGGAAACAATTCATCATAAGAATCTTTCTTTAACACAGCCCATCCAGGTTCATATCATATACCGAAAACTATTTGACGTTCTACAACTTCGTAATACGTCTTGCAGGTCAGTATTCATTTTTAGAACAATTACTTATGTCCTCATTCTGTATAAAGTTTTACGACCGGAATTTACATCTCAATAAATCAACGCGCATTATTTTCAACATTTAATACGTTTCATTTGGCCCAAAATATTATTCATATAATTATCGATCTTCAACAAATCGCCCTGCTTGTCTTCAATTGCCGGCGATTATACACAACAACGACATTATTTATTCATTCCAGGAAGCAGTCCGTTTCAGCCCTATTATTTGAAAATATATTGCTGGGCGATTAATTTAACAACAGGCCTATTCCACGCTATATCGATTCACATTTTGAACGTTTCGAACTCAGTAATCGATACGCCGAAGCAGCACTAATCGAATTCACAGTGCCATGAAATGACAAATGAGCGTAAAGAACTGTATTTTGTTACAAATGATACAGTTGCTCGCAAAACCTGGCTAAACTGGACACTACATTAACAAACACGAAAACATTATTCTATGTTGTACCTTAACCGAGGCCTTATCACGTAGGCCTAATGGATCTGTGTAAATGGCCTATAAATGGTCACCGGAAACGGAAACGACTTCATACAAACTACTTGATTTCCGATAAAGAGATTTCTCACTAGACCAAAAGTCGATTCTTGGTTCTATTTCGTAAACATGGAAACTCGTATGTGCAATCAGCATGTTAACACCACGAAAGTGTAATGTTCGCTCGTTGCTACCGCTTATTGATCGGGGGACGGGAACCGCTGCGTTGGCGGCCAAGGATTGGGACATTGCCGGCAGCCTGCCTAGGTCCGCTGCGGGCAAAAAACACCAGCAGAACGGCGAGGTACTCACCCGTAGATCGCATCCTTGTCCCGCTTGTGGACGTCTGTCACGGGGCCCATGACATGATTGGATACGGGGGCAACGTGATTGCCGGCGTGGTACTGATGCATGCCATGGTTCATATGTGGCGAGTGGTGAGCGATGTTCTGGAGTGGCCGATGGGCCACATGAGGGTCGTACATGGAGGGTGGGGCGTCGCCCATGTAGGAAGTGTGAATGCCATCATCATACTGCACAGATCGGGAAATAAGCACGCCGTTACTAACATACATTGCACAGAGATTTACAAATAAAATTTACAAAAATAATTTCATTTGTTGGCTTGTTTCCTCGGGTAGTTACGAATTTAATGAAAATATAATTATTCATGTTTTCTCTGATCAGCTCTAAGAATGCCTCATTATTTTTAGTTCTGTAAATGATATATCTTATTGACAAATAGGCTATCAGGAATAATTTTTGAATTGCTTTGATTAATTATTATTTAGAATACATCTATAAGAAAATAAATTATCTGATAAAAATAATTAAAGTTTACTAATTTATACGCAGTAGGGCCTGTGTTTCAAGTCAGTGGACCGTTCTGGTTGAGAAATTGAATGGGCCTTCACATTCTGAACGAAACACGATCAAAAGCATCGCATATACTGAAGTGCATTATTCAGGCGTGTTAAACTTAAAAGAAACCAATAGAATTAAACCTTTTTTGTAAAAGAATCGTAATCAATTTGACAGAAATATCTATGGAAAGTTTAAGTAACTTATTTCTCTTCGGTTTCAAATTTAAGTAGTGTTTCATTCTCCTTAATCCCAGTTAAGTTTTTATTTATTTGCTGATGGATACAGGATCAATCCATCGATATCTGAGTTCCTCCTTATAAGAACGTAAAATTCCATCATTTATAAAAAAATGATATCTACTTCAAATACGAAAATTGTTATTTAAAACTTTAATTTAAATAATATCTGCATTTCATTGCCCATGCGTTTGTACGTATGATGTACGAGTAGGTCCGCTGGCCTATCACAAGCAGTGGAAGCCCCTTTGCTCTTGCAACATGGCCGCGACATTCATTACGGGCTGATTGATGGTGACATTTGAAAAACACTACGCGCCATATAAACACTGTTAGGACATGGCCTTGCACATGGCACATGGGAGGGGACATGTGTGGTGTCTGTGCTCAAGGAAATGACAGTCTAAGGGTAAAATTGGGTCGTGTTTCGTTCCGGGAACTCACCCGTGGTTGAGCCATGAATGCCCTGGCTACAGCACCGGCGTAATCCGCGTGCTGGGCCACTTTGACACACGACTCAGCTCTTGCACCCACCCGCACAACACGCAGGCACACAACACTTGAACACTACTTCAGTGCAGACTACCGTCACCGGATGGAGAAACACTGTGCATTCGAGTGACGGAATTTTTATCTTGAAGTGATAAAAATGTGTATCACTTGCATGACATCACCACACACGGCAAGCACATGATTCGCATATCACAGACTCACAACGGATTGCTTTGTATTCCCGGAAATGTTTCTTCTGTTCCTCCCGCTGATGGATGATAACTCCAAATTCCGCGCGCGACGAGGAGGAAAGTCTTGCCCGGTCGACAGAGCAGTAATTTGCTGCCGCCTCTGCGTGTGACAATACGACGACGATGAAGGAGATCCCACGCACTTAAAGCGAAATAGCAAGGAGTCGAGGTCGCTGCTGCCAGTCAAACCATCTGTATATATGGATGGATGTGTCAAAGTGCCCCCTTCTGGCTTGGATGATGTTGTTTTCCGGTTCTTCTGCTACTGCGCCGAGGGAAGCCGGGGCAGACAGTCAAGTCAGCCACTCACACACACGGTCGCAGCCGCATAGATCCTGCGCGTACCGCAGTCGTCTGCCAACTGTCAATCACTACAGTCGAGGGGGAAGGGACCGAGAGCGGGGATCCTGCCGGTAGAAATGTACGGCTTGTCATGTGAGTCGCTCGGAGAGGGGCGGGTAAAAAGGTAGGCTGCGCCGCGCATCTTCAGATCTAGACCGCCAATGCGCAGCTTAGACCCAACCCCTTTACGAGTAAGCAGACAAGAGAGAGAAGAACTGGGCAACGCTGAGGCATAAGGGCGGGCCGAGAGAATCTCACGGTGACAGGGCTCGTCTACTCTGATCGCAGCGCCATTCAGTCACAGAGTGACGGATGGCAGGAACTAAAAACACAGGCTCTTCCAATTTCTCGCCGTCCCCCTTCCCCGCCAGGGCACGGAACCAAGGTCTCGCTACCTCTCTGTTTCCGTCTTATTCAGCCAGAATATTGAGCTCGACGGACGGTCAGATGCAACGATCCCAACGTTCTGACACCCTTGTGAAATGCAGCCTACAGTGTCAAATGCGTGAACCAACATAAATCAAGGAGAATGACGTTCATTGGATTATCATTTCTTGATATTTTTCCTGAAACTGCTTTAGGTCGCACAGCCCACAGAGAATATAGGCCCACTGAAAACGTTCTTTCGGGCATTTTTAGATGCTGCAACTTCACAGAAGCACCAGGTATTTTAAAGCTGATATTCTGCTTTAGGCTTCCCTTGTGTTTGCAATGTATAAAACGTTTCTCAGCGTTATTTTGTAGCTCTAGCAATTAGATATTACTCCCATAACGTAGGCTTCTCCTCTCTGTCCATTTTATGCATTTATACATGTAAACGCAGGCCTACACAGAATATGCGTGTGATTAAGGGGTATACTTAAATGTGAACAGACCTAAACAAATGTGTATTTTGCCACTGAAATAAAGGCCTAAATTAATGTATAAGCAGAAATTATCAAATTAATATAACTCTATGTATAAGAATACGAGTTGTGTGTTTCTGTCACGCCACACCACGCGCCTTATAGCGCGTTGCCGTCCGAAAGGCGGGACCAGCTCTCCACCTTCATGCACTGTAGGCCTACACCTTAATGCTAACACCTGACACCTCGCTGAATGCGGTCTTTTTTAATGCTGCATTATACAAACCCCTGAAGTATCAGTTATACGTCACGTCTAATTCATTTGAACTTCTAGTCTATTACGTACTTACATATGCAAGCCATCCAGCACTGAATAATGCAGACTGCAGTACATGTTAGGCTACTTTTATATCGTAAAGAATCATATTACAAGACTGCATAAATATTTAATCACAATTTCAGATCTGTTAAGACTACATGTAAGTAACTTGAATTTAATTCTGATTTTAAAAATGAATATGATTCTGTACATAGGCGCAAGAAATTCTGTAATACTTTCACGAAAGCAAAATAAATTTTAGCCGAAAATAATAAATTAAATAAGTCTAGTATATAGGTATACAGTCTTTCAAAATTTAATAGCAATTAATTACACGAAGGACTTGAGCGTTATGACTAACAAACTTTGAGAAATGGATTAATAGGCCCACTGCGATGTGAAATGTCCGCACCAACATCGGGGTCTGCGGAGTTCGCGTGCACTTCCGTCTCCTCATCACCAGGTACAGTACAGCGGCAAAAAGATACGTAGCCTATCTTTAATCTGACTCTGTTTGTGTGGCTTCTGTTCGCAGGTGCAAGATTTATTTCCTCTTCGGTCATGTCTGGAAATCGACGGCGCACGAAAGTGTACGGTTCCACGCCCTGACTTCTGTGGAATGTTAAAGACACAACATTTCATCGCCCTCATGGTGGATGCAGCAAGTACCTCTAAAACGTCTATGAGGTTCTACCAGACAATCCCAGAAGACGGTCACCTTCATTCAACAACTAATTTTTAATCGATTCATCCTCTGGCAGTGCTTAATTTTCATTCGCGTGAGAAAAATACGTATAGGCCCTACATATAATTGTGGGAATTCTCTTTAAAATAAATAAGTACTTGCATTTATACAAATAACTTAGCCTAAGTTATTTGGCCTATTTAGATTAATGTAGAGGCCTAGACATAACTCAGCCTGTGTGAAAATACAGGCCTAATCCCAGTGTTACAGCTTTCAACACAACTTTCATTGATCTACATTTCACACGATGTTATTTTGTTTGATTTGTACCATAATGAAACATTAATTTTATGACGGAGCGTCGGGAAATTTTATCTAGACCTCATATCGACAATTAGAAGAACTTAAAACAGTAATAAACTGGAACCAGAGGACGCAACAAGGCACGCGTGTCGAATTCTATCCGCACTCTAACCTACAATCAATACGATCCATTTACAGAATGTCTTTCTGTTGCGAGGTTTGGCGAAGGGCTAACAGCTCCTCATAGTGAAGAAAACTGGGCTTATGTCAAGAACTGTCGCATATGTGGATTTGGATAATATCACGTCGTTAATTACGCCAAGTAGCCTATTGACATTAGGCTAGAGCAAGCCCTCAGTGGGCCCATAAATTCGAGTTGGTGGTTTAAAGGATGGAGATCTCTCTAGGGCTACTAGTAAGCCTAAAAGTATTGCTTACATAGAAATACACTTTATCTTACATAGGCCTATAGAGACGTTAAATTCAACGTACGACATCTATAGGATTAAGAAATATTCATACAGCAGAACAGCGTGTAATATATTACTAGACTGAAAAATACAAAATGTAAACTTTGTAGCAAACTACAAATGCTTTTTGACTGGATTTCCGAAGTTGTAAATCACAAGCATTCGTCTGTAGCATTGTTTTGCTGATTCTTATAAAGTTTCCAGACTTGCAAAAAAATTTTGATTATATAACTACTTTTTATTTTATGAAGTTTCTATGTTAGGTATCCAATTGCAACTTACCTAGCAATACTTAACCTCAATTTTATCGCATCTCCCCCACCCCAAGAAAAGAAATGTGATTGCTCAGAAGTTTACAACATTGTGTTGCAATGTGTGTAGATGAGATGTGTAAACAGACATCCTAATTCACAAGCAGTTAGGCCTACTGATACACTTGAAGCATATCTGCTACTTGAGAAGGCAAAACAATAGGAAGATTACCAGAATGCTTGAAGACGACCACGAATTTACTCTTATCAGAGTATCAGATAGGAATCACGTCATTCCAACAAACATTAATTCATACATGACGCATAATGCGAGATATTGCGGTACCACCCGGCAGTTTCTTAGTCGAAACTGCTTTCACTGACCGCCTACAAGCTCTTGCATTTCGGACACCAAGATACGACAATTCTGTTGGCCTCTTCTTTCGACTCGATGGATTCTTTTCAAGGAGTAATATTCATGATTGGCTCCGTAGAGAAAAATCCTATTTTAAAATATAATAGTTGCAAAGATAATCAGAAAACTCCATGCCTTTTACGAAACTCGAAATTTTATCACCGTTTCCGCAACAGACAGCCAGTTTAATTCAGTTACTTTTTTCAAACCCAGGGCCCCATGTTTTGCCTCATGCCTTAAGATCCACTTTAATATGCTTATTGCCCATAGGGTGAAATTACCTTTAATATTTCCGATTAAAATTTTGTAGGGTGCATGTCTCATAGACCTATAGCCTATCCCATGCGTGCTATATACCATGCCCACTTCATTACCTTAATATTTTATCAAGAGGATGGAGTATAAAGTCATTAATTTTAAAGTTTCCAGCAGCCTCCTGTCAGCCTATTTCCTCTCCCTTAGGTCTAAATATTCGCTTCTATATCTTGTTTCAAACATCGTCTATCTGTGCTCACTTCGGGGCGTGAAGAACACTTTATGGGACCGTCCAAGTCTTTCTCTTTTCTCCTAGGAGATAGTCAACAGGGATCACTGTTCGAGCTAATAATTAGAACAGAAGTCACTACGGGAACATTATTGAGCGACGTCACCGGACCACGTCAGTGAAACAATGGAAACCGATTTGATTGTTGGAAAACAAGCGTTACCTCAGATCACATTAGTACAATGACATAACGACATTGTTGGAATACTTACAATTAGAATGATCAAGTCAATGAGGATTAGATGGGCAGGATATGTAGCAGGCATGGGAAAGAAGAGGAATGCATACAGGGTTTTGATCGACAAACCAGAAGGAAAGAGACCACTAGGAAGATCTAGACCTAGGTGAGACGATAATATTAAAATGTATTTTAGAGAAATAAGATGGTGTGGTATGGACTGGATTCATCTGGCTCAGGACAGGGACCACTGGTGGGCTCTTGTGAACAGGGTAAAGAACCTTTGGGTTTTATGAAATGTTGGAACTTCTCGAGTGGCTAATCGACTGCTGGCTTGTCAGGAAGGACCCGGTCCATGGTGTAAGCAAGTAAGTAAGTAATTAAGTAAGTAAGTAAGTAAGTAATTAAGTAAATAAGTAAGTAATTAAATAAGTAAGTAATTAAGTAATCAAGTAAGTAAATAATGAAGTAAACAAGCAAGTAAATAATTAAGTCAGTAAGTAAGTAATTAAGTAAGTAAATAAGTAATTAATTACGCAAGTAAGTAAGTAATGAAGTAAGTAAGCAAGTAACTAAGTAAGTAAGTAGTTAAATAAATAAGTAAGTAAGTAATTAAGTAAATAAGTGAGTAATTAAATAAGTAAGTAATTAAGTAAGTAATTAATTACGCAAGTAAGTAAGTAATAAGTAAGTAATAAAGTAAGTAAGCAAGTAATGAAGTAAGTAAGCAAATAATTAAGTATGTAAGTAGTTAAATAAATAAGTAAGTAAGTAATTAAGTAAATAAGTGAGTAATTAAATAAGTAAGTAATTAAGTAAGTAATTAATTACGCAAGTAAGTAAGTAATAAGTAAGTAATAAAGTAAGTAAGCAAGTAATGAAGTAAGTAAGCAAATAATTAAGTATGTAAGTAGTTAAATAAATAAGTAAGTAAGTAATTAAGTAAGTAATTAAGTAAATAAATAAGTAAGTAATTAAGTAAGCAAGTAAGTAAATAATGAAGTAAACAAGCAAGTAAATAATTAAGTCAGTAAGTAAGTAAGCAAGTAATTAAGTAAGTAAGTAGTTAAATAAATAAGTAAGTAAGTAATTAAGTAAATAAGTAAGTAATTAAGTAAGTAATTAATTACGCAAGTAAGTAAGTAATACAGTAAGTAAGTAATAAAGTAAGTAAGCAAGTAATGAAGTAAGTAAGCAAATAATTAAGTATGTAAGTAGTTAAATAAATAAGTAAGTAATTAAGTAAGTAAATAAGTAAGTAAGTAATTAAATTAGTAAGTAATTAAGTAAGCAAGTAAGTAAGTAAGTAATTAAGTAATTAATTAATGAAGTAGTAAGTAACCGTGTGATGTGGCGTGAAGAACACCTCTGGAATGCCATGAACTCCAAACAGTATACCTGTCCAATCTTGTTTCAAATATGCCCAAATTAATATTCCTGGCATTAAATTAAGCCAATTTGCCCGAAGTTAGTGGTCGGATTGCCGTTCTATTATGAACAAGATCACTTTTCAAAGCAGATTAAAGGCCTGGTATTTGTTAGGTCCAAGCTTATATTACCAGATAGACGTCTCTAAAAATTTTACTTCTCGTCAGTTGCCCTTGCAACATCTTCTCATTTTTATCACTTGCAGCCAGAAATAAAATTGCTTGTCCGCTTAAACCTAAGCCGTAACTGACAGACGAGCAGGCAGCTTTCGAATACAGACATGCTTAACACATTTTAATTTAAATGAATTAACCAACATAACTTTTATGGGCTACGTGAATAAAATTAAAAAGCCTACTAATAGAATACAATGATACATGTAACAATAGCAATAAATAGTTTGGAGAATTGTGGCCTATGTTTTAACCCTTTAAAGCAGGGTGTTGACTGCATATAAGTTACCACCTGCTTTAACATCCAATAACTGTTCGTTTTGCCCACACATAAGTACATGGCTGTAATTTATAAGATTCTCAAAACAAAGAGCAATTTCCCTGAACAGTCTTTACGAATTAATGTTTGTAATGGAGACGCATTGTGTTTTATTTGAGTTTTAAATATTATTTAAATGGCCTTCATTCCGCTGTCTGCCTAAAGCTACTGTGCAGTACCACCCTGAAATATTCACTTTCACACTATTCGTACCAGAGAGACGAGCGGGCGGAGACTGGGAACCTCCTAAAAAATTAATGCTCTATCTCCCCACCCGAAATAAATCTGTCTCACTTCCATTGAAGATCTTCTGCTCTTCCCAACATTCTCTTTTATACTTTGAAGAATGAAGACACTTGTAGGCCTACGATTTGAATGCGGGTTTTTGTAAACAATGTAATGAACATTTGGTTTCCATAAGAGCAGAGGTTTTCTTGGCTTCATGGGTAAATACAAATTTCCGGAAGAAAATGTTGGGCCATGAAGATATTCAGTTTGCTACATAAATTAAACTACTTGGATGGGTCCGATCTCCACAGGCTTCACCGGTGTACGTACGTCTGTCCATAGTCGGTCTGTAGCCACGTCTCGTAATCTATTGTCTGTGCCAAATAACTTCCATCTCGATAATGAAGTGGATCTGAAAGATGTAAATGCACTTGAAGGCTAGAGATTTTGATTACATCTCACTCCATTGCAGAACAAGAAACATTTTCAGTTCTTGATGGATCGTTAGACACGCTGATTCCAGCTGATTTTTGTTTGATGCTTTTTATCTAACAAACTCGGCCACATTTCCACTGGTTACCGATGACTTATTAGGCTAATTGGTCTTTTCAAACTCAACATGGATATAAGTTTGTGTTTACAGACCTTACCTGCTATATATTTGTTTAATAATATCATAAGAGGATTCTGGTTTACATGTTGATTTAGTAGGTCAGGATCTTATGCACAGTTTCTGTGCAGTACTAAATCTTTCTACACCATCCATCAACAGACGCCAGGGGCTTCTTCAAACCTACTTTCAACCTCCCTCACCTATGACTCCGTCCTCTTTAAATCCATCCCTCTCTCCCTTACTTCCTTCCTTCAGCGTTTCCTTGACGAGTAACCGTAAGTCTGAAGACGATGACAAGTTTTCATTTCCAATCAGCCTCACGCCATGCGGCTCGTTTGATGGATGAGGGAGTGCGGTAACCGCTGCTAAAATACGG
>NW_019059676.1:421979-444371 GCF_000696155.1 Zootermopsis nevadensis | reverse complement strand
CAGCTTTTCTCAGTGAATAAACTTGGCGACAGGCTGATATGTTGGGTATAACATCGAAATGTAAGCTTGTATCTTTACTAAATACGTATTATCAATAAGCCCTAAAGCAAATTATATTTGTTCCTTACCCAATGCCCGTTACGCTTGAATAGACAAGTGCGCAGTTGTTTTGATGCAAAAAACAAAATGTTCTGACGGAGTGGCGACTCTGGTGGCAAGAATTGCAAACGAGGCTTGGTGACGCTTATGGTGGGGTCTGGAGGAATCTGCATTAGGTGGGAGTCTGGCTTCAGTTGTCGCAAAGATTTAATAACACTAAATTTAAGCCTACTTTATAAAGAATGATTGCTTTACATTGTTCTCTATCATTGCTAGCTGCACAGATTATGCTGCAATAAATTGTATTACTGTTAAATAAAATAGAGTTTCATTCCCGTGAACTTTAACGGATTATGCTGCGCTATTGTTATATAATAATACACAACGATATAAAACCACCTGAATAATTTGCAGAACGTAAGAGGTAGCCACTGTTATGTACATTTTACGCATAATGGCAACATGGCCTGAGATAAGGAGCAATGTTTTTCTTGCAGTCGTTGAAAAAACAAATTCTTCTATGTTAACCGGCACTCAACATAGACAAGGGAGTATATGAAACACGGACATAACAAATTTATCAGTACACGCTTGTGTTACGGAAACTGCGTCGCATCTACAAATAATGAGCCTATTTCAAATAATACGAATATAAAATAATTAGTAAGATTTGCTGTTTTCACAGCGGTGATTATGAGGATTTCTGTCTTCTGGGTTGTTGCGCTGTGTAGTATGGTCGATGTTAACCAACGTTTCAGAGGTCATACTGCCTCCGTCATCAGGGCGATGAGTATGAAGATTTCCGTCTTCTGGGTTGTTGCGCTGTGTAGTCTGGTCGATGTTTACCAACGTTTCAGAGGTCATACTGCCTCCGTCATCAGGGCGCACAGCACAACAACGCAGAAGACAGAAATCTTCATAAAATAATTTGTTATTCTCACAAATTATGTGATAAAATTGGCAAAGTTTTATGAATTAGACGGTCGAAAATTGCAGGACCAAAGGTAGTGAGAATAAAACCAAGAAGAAGAAGGGCTAATTTTTGTACCTAACCAGGAAAACCAAATTTCAGAACAGGCAGAGTCTTTATTTTGCCAGACGACCAGAATCCTCACCATGTAGCTTCAGCAAGTAGGTCGACTTTTTCTAAATATGCGTACATTATATAAATAATAACCATTTCTGTATGTTTCTTTATTTATTTTCCAAGTCATTCATGAGCGACCGTTTGTGGCGTCTTCCTCGTAACTATTAACTTAATGTAATGTATACAATGCGTCCTGTTCCGAGAACGGAGCCCTCCCCATGTAGGGCATCCACGTGTGTACCTTGGCCCTTTGAGTACAACTTTTGTTTTATATTCGTGTGAGGCCTAGTTACGTCATTTGTCATTTGAAGATGCGAAACGTTATTTATCGGCCAGTCCTATGTACCAGTAAGTTACAAATTACTTCATACAGAACATTTCTGAATTTCAATAAATCCAAATGCTTATTTTCCGGACCTTGTATGTAATAACAGGTCTATAGACAACGAATGTAAACGAATATTATTTTAACGACTCATGTTTTGAAAATACTCATAAGTTCGTCTTATTTTATGTTTGAAAGGACAAATTTATTTTAGGTGAAGGAATTATTACAGCCAGACTTTTGGAGACTTTACTTTCACCTGTATTTTAATTACGTCCTTCCTCAACAATTTTCTCTTTAATTGAAGACGACTAAGGAAGTCTGTTACAAGTCTGAGCCAAGTCGAAAACCGAAACTTTACATGAATAACGTCTGAACCGTGAACGTGTACCAATTTTTTCATACGAACCGTTTCAAACCAGTCCACCACAGTTGGTCCAACGAGCTTAATTTAACGTTGTCGACATATTATCACGCCTCTCTTTTGCATGAATTTCATATGCATAGTCTCTGTGCATTGTCGTGTGAATACTGTTGTGGGCAACAATTATCTTGCCGTGGGGAGAGTTCGGTCATCTATCGGCAATGCGTCGAAATGAAACAGTACTGTCCTAGTCAGGACGGACGTAGAACAGACTAAATAGTTTGTAGCTGTCATGGTATCGGTTGACTGCGACACTGATGAATCATTATCGTGACTGCAGAGTGTTTAAAACGTTGTGCTGGACTGCAGACATCGGCTGATTTTCTGCCTTAATGAGTGTCAGTTTGTCAAATAATTTGTTTGCCGATTGTAACCAAGTAACTTCTAGGCCTACTAAAGGCAGAGTGTAAGACATATTCTTGTTACATTATTCTTCTAATATTTTGGAAAATGGTTTCAAATTTTGCACCTACACAAGCCTCAGAGTCGAAAAAGTAACTCATATCTCGTAGGCAAATCATTCAGTCTTAGCAAGTACATTTTTTAAAAATTAAGTTTACGAAAATTCGCAAGCGGTGGGGATATTAACCATCAAATTGTAAACTAAAATAGTTAATATTTTAATAGTTATATAGTCAATTTCACTAGTTGCGGAATAACAATACGCTGATCACGCAGCCAAATTTCAAATTAATATGATGCCTGTAAGAACTTCCATTTGGTACAATTTATAAAATTAAATAAGACAACTGGAAAGAAAACGCCGAAATTTGGCATGGTTTTGCTTTTAAAATGGCTAACATGCCCACCTTTTAGCACTAACTTCGAAACGGGAATCTTATCACTGTAGTCTGCGTGTCAAGAACTGCAGTGTTATTTTTTTTTTTGTTCTGTGGCCACCCGTGCACATGTTTCAACTCAGGAAATGCCGGACTGAACCTGATAAAACACTGTGACATATTTCGTTTTCATTCGTTCTCACACAAGGTGCACGAAGCGAACGCTACTCTGAAGTGGTTGCAGCTACCCCACTATTTGAAGTTCCTCCTCAACCTATGCGTACCTTCATAATCATATCACCCCCTTCAGAGTGCGATAATAGTGCAAACTAGTTGTGTGGCAGCGTCGCCTGGCTAAGTACGTGGTGTACGAACACTCCACGTAAACACAGACGGAATATCAATTTTCGTCTTTGTGGGTTGAGATATCGTGTTATCTTAAGGTAGGTACCTACGTTTCGGACATGTTCATATGGCCTTCATCACCAAGGCTTAATTGAAATAAGCCAGAATCTGCGTAGAGTTACCTTCTTATAGAGGTCAACTATAACAAATTTGAGGTAATCTCGGTACGAAGGTGTCGTTTGTGGTTTTTTGGTTTATGACGCCATATAGTCTTGAGGGTGTTTAACAAAAATTCGGAAGAACTCATCGCGATTAATTTTAACACTTATTTCAGCGACATATAAAGTATGACGAAATTTTGGAACATCTGGGGCCAAGAATGAGACACTCTAAAATGCATAATGCTGCTCCTGAAGTACCTGCTGAAGTGGAAACGTTTTTCTCAAATAAAGGGTTTATTTTATCCCGACTGAGTTTCGGTATGAATGAGGATATTCTGTTCTACAAGACGTTATAATTACGCCATGTTACAAAATGTCTGATACAGGACAGTTAAAGGAACTACAAAACCAAGTAATTAACGTTTAGGTTTATATGTGTTATTGAAGCATTTCTCTGAAAATATGTTCTGCACTTTTATTAACGTTTAACATTTTTGTAAAAATAAACAAAATTTAATTGATGTGGATTTTTAACATTCTTTGTCGAAACAAGAGTGCAATCTGCTACTAATATTCGATAGGAGGTCGTTCTTCAGTAATTTTACTAGGATACGCTGTATATGCATTGCTAAACCGTGCATTTTGTATTGATTTTTTCTGTTACAAATTTATGCTAGGATCGGGTGGGAGGGTACGGAATGGATTAATTTGATTCAGTATAGAGAACAATGCAGAGCCCTTGTGAGATGAGAAAAGCGTGCAAAATTTTGATTAAAAAGTCTGGAGGAAAGACACAATTCTGAAGATATAGGTGTATGTAGAAAGATAATATTAAAATCGGCCTTACGAACATACGGTTTGTGGGTGAGAATTGGAGGCGACATATTTGTTAGTTAGCTAGGTAAACTATTAGCTTCTTATAGACTCAACTCAATATATTTAATTATTTTCACAGTATACTGTTTAATATTATTAAGATAAATTTAAACTTGTTAAACTATAAAAGAATTTACGTTTGCACATACCGAATGTTCCGTAAGCAGTGTAAATGTAGTCTACTTCAAACAAGCCAACATGCACTAGCTCATTTATTCATTCCTCCATACTTAAATATTGTAAGCTGAAATAAAAATTACGACTCTGTTGTTTTATCTAACAGACTGACGTAGAGAACTAACTTCATTAAAGCAAGCCGTACGTCTGAAGGTAATAGTTGCTCAGCTGATCAAGAGCGTCTCTGCTTTTGGTGAAAGCCGACGTTTTCATTGCCGTGATTACAAGCACTAGTTCAGTACACATCCTCAGTCTTTTACATCTACGTTTTGATATCCTAAGTGCTATTCTCCTTCCCAAAAATTTTACGATCAAAATTCTGAGTGCATTTTTTATTTTTCCCATACGTGCTTCATGATCCGTCGGTCATCCTAGTAATAAGACCTCGTGGTAAATAGTAGGCCTGCAAATTATGAAACTCCTCATCATAGGCTGCAGTCACATCCTACCTCCTGCTATTTCCTCTCTCTTAGGTCCAGACTCTCTTCAGCTTCCTGTCCAACCCTTAATGCGAGAGATAAAGTCGTATCTAAGAGAATAAATGTTATCTTTACGTTATGTTTGTTAAAATTCCTATGTATTATAAGTAAGCAGAAGACGAAAAACAACCAAAAGAGAAAATAAAGGACATTTGGGAGAACCAGCTTTATAGGATTACTAATTCTCAAACGAGGCACAAGAGGGTTCAACTCTGAAGTGAAGCCGCAAGCTAAGAACGCAGTCATCAATCAATACCGTCTGAATTGCAGATATAAATATTTAATGGCGGGTTTCATGAATATTAAAATCTACCTTCCGCATCAGGACTATGGCCTGTGTTCAAGGGAAGAACGGGTTATAACTTACTGCAATGAAGCTTCTAATCGCCACCGTATGATAATGCAGCTTACGCCTTTATCCAGAGAAGGAAAAAAATTAAATTTCGGCCTCATATCAAATGCTCATGTAAGGTTAGTTTGGATCAGAAACTGCAGTAGTAAATATGCGTGCAACTTTGTTAAAATTTAATTTATTAATACAGGAGCTTGGGCCTGAAACCAGTAAATAAACAAAAGACAAAATATTAAGATCTTTCATAGGTGGGATCCGTATTGTATTAAGCATCTATAAATTTTATGAATGCAAAATTCGTTTGCTTAAATCATAAATTCTGGCAGGCCTATGGTTTAAATGCCTTGACAGAGATATTCAATACAACCCATCTCCGATTTTATAAATTATCTGCTACCAAATAGCCCCCTTTTACTGATAGTATTTTCCATTAAGGGAAACAATTAATTCTTACTGCACCTTACACATTACTAAATACATCTACTTATTTCAAACAATAATTTGTAATATGCGATTACTAGAAAAATTGTCAAGAATGAGAGGAAAATCGTATTTAAAACACAATTTTTTAATGTAAGAAATCAGCATAAAAGCATTAAAGTTATTATTTATCTATGCTTACAAAAATTTCGAAGCGTTAAAACACAACGTCTGTTTTGAGGTCTTGATAGAAGTACATGTACATACCCGATAGTGTTTTGTTTCAGTATATTGTCTCCATAAAGCAGTATATAAAATACTAAAATTAAATATTATTTTATTAACAAAATAAAATAATTGCCTAATTAGGGAATATAACACAATTTAATGTACTGTCATCTTATACTGAATTATTACTCTTTGGATTTAATAGGAAAAGTTCTGCGTAATATGAAAATGCATGTACTTAGTGGACCAAGGATGAATTATTACATAGTCACAAATATTATCCCACAATACCCAAATCTCTTAATAGCATTACCACAGCAACACATTCATAGATGTTATACATAAAATTCCTTAACAGCAAATGATAACCAAGAAACCAACCAACCCGTACGTCCTCATTATATAGATGGACAGGCTGCATTCTGTACAAAGAATAACGCTTATTTTAATTGTGGTTTCTATTATTTAACACTGTTACGGCAAAAGGGCATCGAATGTCAGTCCGACTACCGCGATTGCAGACTCTTCTTGAATGGTCTTTACACAATTTACGTTCTCTCGGTCGGGGTAAAGCTGATAGGTCAGTAACATAAATTTGGTGAATAAACTTCACTTTGAGTAAAAGTGATAGGAAAATAATAGGTCTGCCGAAGTTGTTACTGAGAAAATACTCGAACTGGCCAGAGGCGGATGTTAATATCAGCGGTGTTGGAACTTCGAGTTCTGTTTCCACACATTTAATTAATCTTTATCGTCATCTATACCAAGGCTATTAGGCTTGTTCTGACCTCATTAACGCTAATATTGTTGCAGGTATTTTGTGTCTGGGTAGTAGACATTTCTTCTTATAGATCCATCATTGCTTATTTACTTAATTAGATACTCGCACGTATTTGTTTGTCTTCATTAATGTTTAGATATTTCCCGTTTCAGTTGTTCATGTTATATAGGACAATAAGTGAATAATTTGAAATGCTGTGAAAGGAAGCGGTCAAGACCTACATTAGGGTACTGGAGGTACTGAGAAAAACACGATAACCCGATTAAGATAGCAGACTACGTGCCGATATTTAAAACTGGAACTTGCCGAATACAAATTAGATGTGCTAACCGTATGACTGCTATGTGCGCATTTATGTAACCTATAGTCCACACGTATCTCCCATTAATTTAATCTGCTCCAACAAATACTGATAATTTTTGTATCATTTGCACCAATTCTGAAAATAAAAAAATTCTCATTTACAGGCCACGTAGGCTTCGCTACTTACTGATATGTCGACCTCTGCCTTTGTCTTCCATTCTCACTTATTACGACTGTAAACTTCGTTTCCAACTACAATAATTGGGAGAATATTCTGAATTAAGATTTTAAGTTTATTACCAATTTAGAGCTAACTTTAAATTTGTAATTAGTTTTCATAATAAATTGTTTTACCTTTCTAAGCAGTCGATTATATAAGTTGCTGAATGTAAGCGGTACTGGTTAATACTGGTTAATATCGCTTCATAATAGATTGGGTAAATAATTCTGAAGTCTACTGCAATAATTTCGGAATAGCCTGTCGTTCAAAATTCAGAAAAACTGATTGAACTAAATATCACCATTTCCACAGGCCCTAATATAAGCGCTGGCATATTACATAGGCCTATTACCGGCTAATGGTTTGAGCCATAAAGAAAAATTGAGTTTAGAAATGGGACGAAAATTTTAAATATTCTATAAAATATTTCCTTAAGACATCCTTTCACATTATTTGACAATTCGTGGCCTCTGCAGTTGACACAGTGCATTTGAATGACATGATTAATTACAACAAAATACTAAGTTGCGTTTTACTACGTTAATGTAAGTTATCCTATCACAACCGTTTTCAGTATAACAAATTACTGATTAAATGGATACACATAGGGACTTGACAAATACAGAATGTGTTTTTTTTAATTTTGTGAAATTTCAGGTTTTGTCTATGGAGAATATCAATATGGCAGCCTTCTGGGATACTGTGTCGTATAACCTCTTAGACGTTACCCGGCGTTTCAAAGGTGCGCACTGTGTCCATCATCAGGGGATCGTTCTGTTGATGAAGGCACTATGCTCCTCCGACACGTCCGTCAAGTTCTACGAGAGTACAAGGCGCAGTAACCCAGAAGGCTGTAATTTTCTTTTTCTAAGTTTACTTGGGGACTCGCGGCGTCTATGTACAGTATTTGTAGGACTTCTCAATACATACACGCCAGAAGTTGGCTGAATTGAACATTTCTGCAATTTTATGGACGTCGTAAGGACTGGGTGGCAGGTTGGTGCCCCCTAGTAGCAGTTACTCCTTATGTTTAACACACACGCAAGTTAGGTGCACGGTCTCTGAATGTTGCGCATCGTCACGACAAAGAAAGGACTGCCACGCCTTCCATAAATCATAAAATTACTATACCATCTTATCTTGTGACTCATGTTCGTTTGAGGAGGGAGATTTGCATGTGTTACTGAAAAGGCCTCGAGGGCCGTGGTGAAGTACTTGACCTGAAAATGTAATTTTAAATTTGTATGGGTGATAACAAATATGTATTTCATATTATAAAATTTCATGTCAGCAATGGCCCACTAGTTATTATCTTTATTTGAGATGCAGATCCGAATACTGTAGGGTTTGCACACATTTGTGTTGCATTATCCAATGTTTTATTACCAACAAGTAGATCAATAATATCGACCTGCCTTTCTCCTCTGTCCATTTGAAGCAGTTTTAAAAACGTGTTGAAAACAAAGCACTGATCTGATCTTGCAAGACAAGCTAAACGCTGAGCTAACTCCAAGGGACAGAGTCATTCTTTAGAAGCTACTAGTCGTTCAGCTGTTTAAGACTTTCATAGAACAGTTTTTGCCGCAAAAACTTCTAAATTTATCACTTCTTATTTACCTCATGGCGTCAAACAGTAGTTTTCCCAAAATATGTGATTCTCCTCAGTGCAATTTGTAGTTTATGTTCTGAACAACGAGGAAGTAATAACGCACACAGTGCCTAAGCTCTTTGTCCACCAGAATTGCAAACGTGTGTTGACGGGTGAAATTTCCACTGCAGTAGCACTGAATATCTCTCCCGAAGTCCTTGGTGATGGACTTGGCTTGAAGTTTGCATCATATAATATTCCGGTCGGAAATAAAGCCTTGACCTATCTGGTTCGAGTTTCTGGTGGCAGTTCGGAAGCAACATTGTCGCAGTCCCGAAATACCTGTCAAATGGCAACTTCTTGACACCTGATTTCCCTGTCTGTGCCCTGAAGTAAATTCTTCCGGAAATTTCTGCATAATTGAAATGGCTAACGTCTGTGATTCCGGAGCGAAAATATTGTCAAAGTGTCAACAAACGACTTATCCAAAGGCTCTAATTCATGCGTTGGTTGGAGGACACAAGCAAATTGTCAAATTCTTCCTTCGAGATAACACAACAGTCTTCAGATTTCTGGTGTGAGAGTGTCGACCATCAACATAGCCATATATTCTCAAGAATATGAGAAAATGTTGAACCATCTCGTGAACGGCTCAGACAGCAAACAAGATACTAATGTTAAGCACCTTCTATCAACTAGGGGAAGAAGTTATTCCATCAGAAATGAGCATAGGGAGATGTTCTCCTTGACAACATTGCAAATCCTAGTATTAACATGCAGGCTTATTGGGAAAGAAGCAAAGCCTAAGGTATAAAGCTAGCTCAAATATTCCCTGACGACGAAAGAAGATTCTAGCTTTTGAAATATTCTGATTCTATGATTTAAACAACTGACAAGTTCAAAAGAACAGTTTAACACAGTATAACGCACCAACGTCAGAAACATTCAAAGTTAAAATGAATTTTACAGTATGTTATTTGCCGATCTTCCACGTGATCGTTTTCCATGCAGTTTGAGAGGCCATTTTATTCTTCCCCACCAAGGTCTGTACTCTAAAGTGGGCCTATAATATGCATATGCATGATTTAATTTAATTTTTGTAACATATATCAAACCCACGATACGGGTTACTCGTCAATGTGTCTGCGTGCTAAACTTGTTCTCAGGACAACAATAAATAATCTCATAGTTTTAAGAGAAGAAAAAGAACGTGAAAACACATTTGCTATAAAGTAGGAAGTAATATGTAGAAGTCAACATTTTGAAGTAGGTTTTAGAATAAAGAGGGTTAGAAACATTAAGACGCTTGACTATTATATATCTGAACATCCAACCTGAGGTTTCCAGCGATATTACAAGAGAATTGTCATTTGGTCATTAATTAAATTAAGCAAGGAAACAACGCTTCCAGTATTATTTTCTAGATCAAATCAAACAATTTTAACCTTTTAAAACAGGCCATTGCTAATGACATTAAAACAGACGCAAAAATATAACACAGAAAAAATTGGTGAACAGCAAAATTACAAGATAAGATACAATAACTAAAATCTTACAAATGGATTTTCCTCCTACTCGGCCTACTGAATAACATGGCGACAGCGTATTCTTGGCCACTGGCAATCACTACGATTAATCAACTCACGGAGGACAGTCCTTCCTGGCAAGCTGATAGTCGCTCATATTGGAACAATGGGATATACTAATAATAGATTTATAAATAGTGAATTTGTTTAGAGATGATGAACAATAGACGGACTACTAAAAATTAGGACGGGTAAGCACAAATCGACTCGACGTAGGAACGAAAGGACACGTGTTCTTGCTGTAAAATCATAGCACGTACTTGAAAATTAAAGCACTGTTGTCTGCTATCATAATTCATACTAGCGCCCTAGGGCAGATGCTGTTATATAACGAAACCATAATCATGGAGGCCGAACTGGAGGGAGACGCTTTACGTCAGGCCTTTAGATGCAGGACTAGCTATCTGGGAGTACAACCACATAACAGGCTTTTAAATGACGAAACAAGGCAGAACAGAAACTGAAGAATTATGGACAAACAACAATACAAAGAATTGTCGAAGTCTCACTAATTATAAACCTAATACACACATTTCCATGGCAACAAGCATAGGAGAGATGATACGTTTATACTAATGCATAATTTTAGTAGCAGAACTGAAGGTAAAAGACCCACTTGGAAGACCTAGTCATAGATTAAACGCTACTATTCCAATGTATCTTAAAGAAACGGATTATGAGGGTGTGGTAAAAATCAATTTGGAGGCATAATCGAAACTTTTTAACATTATTAGGCGAGCTGCGTCTTCACAAATTTTATATTTCGTGTATAAATAAATTAAATTCTGAATAAATTTTTAAATTAATTACGTCTATCCTAAGATTGTACAGTAGTTAAGAATGGTTTAAAAGAATGTGTTATGTACAGTTACAGACAAATAACGTATTCACAGTAGACCTACAGGCTTAAACAGTATATTATTTTGAACATTTTTTCGATGACTTTTCAAATATTAATTTTGCTAAGAATTTAAATTTTTTGTATCGTCCGTTGTTCTCCTACCACATATTATAAGCCAAGTATTTTAATGTATTCCCTATTATTTTAAGTAGCCTTACAGTAGTTGAAACACGCATGATACCTCTGCAAACGCCGTTACAGAAGTAAGTACAGATAACTTTATTAAATTTGTAAGAGTTTAATCTACACGGCTTTTGGAAGCCTCGCTAGCATAATGCATTATTTAAACCTCATCAGCAGTAGGACGGAAATCAGACGCCAGCATGAGGGTAGGGGATAATAAAACAAAAGACAAGACGTAAGTATAATTACCGACCACTTCACGAAGGATGTCTGTTACACCGGTACATGCTTATTAGGCCTACACTCGGGATAAGCGGAGAACCTAGCAAACTTCTGATGGTCTACAAGTGGGCAGCTCTTTTCTACGCTGTCCGCCACTTGTCGCTAAACGTGTAATTAAAATAACATATTTAATTGTGTTGAAGAATGGTGTATTTATGACAAAAGGAATACTCGATGAGAAAGGATAGCGTTTGGGTTAGGGAATTGGAATAACTACATTTTTTGTAGGTAGTATTCTAGTACAGGGATGAAAAAACTGTCGAATGTGTCAGGGACCGCTACCATATTTGTGCCATATTATTACCGTATTCGCATACGCATGTAGGAAATCAGATTAGAAGAACTAACATTCTTCACTGTGTTAATTGGAATGGGAGTGTGCATACAAATTTCAGCGTTCTACGCAGTGATTTTCCGATTTAAATACATTGAAGATTGAGTGAAACACAATTTTTTTCTTTGCGGATAGTATAAAATGACTATTGTTCGTTTACGATCCATGAAAATATTATCTGAATATTCGTAGTAATAATAATTATACCGGAAACAATTTACTTAATATAAGAAATGTTGACACATTTTTTATTTAATTTTGATGGAATTACGGTGCGATTTCTAAATTACACTACTGTATATTTCTTCTTTAGTTAGAAAGAAAGACGATAGAAGATTCAGCTTCAGAAACGTTGCATTTATTTTTATTTATATCTGAAATTTAATCGACAGACGCAGTAAAATAAATACAAATTCTTACGCACTGTCGTCAGAAACTTTCAGACCATTTGTATTCGTGAGCAATTCTAATGGGTCTAACACGGTCAGTTGTAAAGTATTATTTAGGTTTGATCTTACATTTACAGATCTACACCGCCGACAAATTTTACAGCATACTTAGCCTGTTCAATTTCCTTACATACTTCGGAGTATTAACATTAAAATTACGTCGTGTGTAAATTTGAAATCGACCTGAATAAATATTTTGCTTCAGACCAGCAGCTATAGTACAAGATGTGTACTATAGGCCCATAATGACACAAAGATATGAACATTTCTGGCTACTGAGTTCAAGGTTTTCATATTCTCCTTTAATCCTGAACATTGGTCACTTATTAAACTTTACACGATTTTCTAGTACAAATATAGAGTTTATTGTTAATTTACAAAATCCAGGTGATTCTTATTAGCAATTCTGAACAACTTTAAAGAATTTCTTGTTTTTGATGTACGGTGTATTGTAAATTAAGTTACTCAAATAATCGATATTATTCTTCCAGGATGCAACGCCGTGTGGATTTGTAGGTAGAATATGAAACATCGTTCCGAACGAACATACCTCACCCGTTTTCAGGCTTGGGTCCTGAGCCCAGAAGACCAAAATTGACTTCTTCACCGCAGCCAGAACTTCGAATTTCATTTTATTCGATCAGGCATGCTACATTTCAGCACGCGGCTCTAATATTGTTAGATTATTAACTTCAGAGAGCAGAAGTATGGTGTTTATTCTGGAATCAATACATGTTACAAAACATTTTTGAGACTAAGCCAAAAAGTTGTCGTTCTAAGATAAATACGTGACACGACTAACTACGTGTATAGAGATGCTAGTCAAGAAAATTTTTATTTTTTACGGAACCCTAAAATTTGCCAAATCGAGGACCTGTATAAAATTTTATAACAATTTATACTGAGGAACTGCATACTATCCCAACCCCAAAACTGGAGGAACACTCTTTGTCGGGTCTCTACAACTGCGTGTTCAACACGTTCGCATTTACCCTACATTTGTGGAGGTCATATAAATCCTTAATCTGAGGATACGCCATGTGGTGTTGACAAGAAATATACTTAACGTAAAACTTGTATTTATAATAATTTTAAGTCCATTACGTACGAAGTCAAATGAATAGCTATTATTAGTCTATAATGTGTTCTGAATGTCCTGGAAATTTGCCGATTGAGACAAAACAAAACAAGTGTTCGTCTCTAAATTCTGAACTTATTGCTCGCAGCTTCGATGCATAGTCTGTGTTCTTGACACAGAGTAGGAGATATATTAATGCTAAAGCATGCTTCGGAACATTTTTTAAAATACAGTGTGATATTACACGTGTTTACCATTCAGTTTATCCGTTTAAATCCTGAGTGGCGGTCTAGCGCGATGTGACATTTCGTCTTACGATCCGGGTTGCATTTGATTGACGCCAGCCGTCCGCCTGCATTGTCACGTCTTGCGTCTACTGTCGATACCGCTGTTAAGCTATTAGTAAAACAAAGTTATGTTGCTTAACTGAATTCGATATTTGCTGATAAAAGTGAATAATGGACACGGAATCTGTTCTCAAACGACTATAGCAATAGGCCTACGACGACGTGTCAGTGTTTCTGAATTACGTCACGTTGCTAATGAACAATTATAAATATTCACTGGTACCGAAAATATTTACTTCCAAAGAACAGACGAAAAATGCACACAAAACTTGAAGGGAAGACACCAATTAGGAGGTCCAGGCACAGATGAGATGGCAATAACAAAGTGAATCTTGAGCAATTACGATGCAATCGCAGAAACCAGGATTAGATTCATTTGGCTCCGGGTATAAACAATAGGCGGGCTTTTGTGAACAAGGTAATGGACATTCGCTTTCAATAAGAAGCCGGGAATTTCTTGACCAACTGGTCGATGGCCTCTTAAGGAGACTAACTACTCCATGAACTTAGTAAACACTGAAATGAACACAACGAAAATATTAATGAACGCACGAAATAGTTTGTTGATGAATGTCTAAAACATGTGTTAACAATATATTTGTTATCAGGCCTACTAATGGCGATTTTGTAAATCCTTCTCTTAGTAAACACTGAAATGAACACAACGGAAATATTAATGAACGCACGCAATAGTTTGCTGATGAATGTCTAAAACTTGTGTTAACAATATTTGTTATCAGGCCTACTAATGACGATTTTGTAAATCCTTCAAAAAGCGTCTGCTGGTTTCTCAAATACCTCTGAGATCCAACATTTTCTTGTCGACCGTGTGGCCTAATGGATAAGGCGTCGGACTTCGGATCCGAAGATTGCAGGTTCGAGTCCTGTCACGGTCGAGATGCTTATTTTTTTATTCTTTGTAAAGCCAACTCAAGTAAAGTTTAGGGACAGGAGATGAGAATGGATATAGCATAGTGTCGGTTTTAGTCACATAGGACCTGCGAGAGAATTAAAACCATCTTAAAATTTGCTGATGTCGGCTACAGCCCTCAAGATGGAGGCAGTTTGTTGGTGTTTACCTAAACCACCGACACAGACATATTCTCTACAGTGAGAACTTCAAACACCGATCTTGGAACCTGAATAGCAATTGACCGCAAATATGTAGTTCCGCTATTAACGGTTTGTTTGTCTGTTAGTTGTCGTTGGAGAAGGCTGAGGACGTATGAGTGTAACATATTGGAATAAGGAGAATGCCTGTCTAACGTGTTCGAATTCGTGAACTGACTCGTTGTTAGTCAAAGCGTTACGTGAATACACAACACCTTAGCGGGCCGATTAATATGAACCCGTGGGTCGAACAAGGACGGGAGAAGTATTACAGTTACCCATTTTATGTATTTGTGCTCCGACAAGCTAAATGTCATGAAAATATTAAACTAAAGCAGAACGCACAAAAATACATTTATCAATTAGTTTTTCTGTTCATAAAGAAAGCTGTTTGATTACTTGCTTACTTTTAAAGAGAAGGCAACTTTGTAACTTGATATAGGACTCTGTTAGTAGGAAGGAAGGAAGGAAGGAAGGAAGGAAGGAAGGAAGAACTAAAGAAAGAGTTATGTTCAAAACGTCGTTTTTCTATTATATAAGCAAGTAATGGGTAGTTTTGAGTAATATATTGTCGTGTCTACACAAACCCTTTGTCACAAATCTTTAAAACTTTAGAAATTTAAGAACTGCAATCGAACAGATTCCGATCTTGTAAAATTTTAACGCATACGCGAGCTTTTTTATAAGCCGATTTTATTTGCAAGTCTTGTTATATGATTGCAACGGAATGGATATAAATCAATGAAGGTATCCGAAATGAACTTATAATTTTCTTATATCGCTTAATATTTATCAAAACAAAATAGATTATTTGTTTCTGTTTCTCATATTAAAATTCTGCCATTCTAGAATATTTACGATATTACTAACTTTAACGAAAATTTAACGATGACTTTAATCTGAGAACAACGGATGTGTAAAAATTGTATAGAATTTGAGGTTTTCATGGCTGTGAATTTGAAGATGGCTAATCGCCCTGATGATGGAGGCAGTAAGAGCCTCTGAGACATTGTGAACTTCTACTAGACTACACGGCGCAACAACCCAGATGATAGCCATCTTGTGTAAAAACTGTTGTCTATCTGTCTGCACATCCAACTAAATGCCTACAGAATGCCAGTACTGATAACTTCTCTTCAGTAGCTCATGGACCCGACGGCTGCTGCAGCCACGTAAATTTACTCTTGGACTGGCGGCGAATAAAATTTGTTAGAGATGAATACCAATATACACGTAAAAAAACGGAGATTCACGACCCAAGCTGTATATTATACGCACATTAACGTCACATTATACTATTTCGAGCGATAAGTTAGCAGAGAACAGTATTCCAAACATTCATAAAATTCTAACTGATGTTAACCAACATTAGCAAAGAGCATGCTGAGAAAGAAACAAATGCAGCATTTGGCAGCGGTGTTTATACAACACGCAACACATGCTATGTAATTTCTACTAGCATCAATTGTTATCAGGAAATTCACTTTTAACTGAGAACACTTTGATTAGAATTTTTTAAAAAAAATTAAATCTACCTGGAATGTAGCACCACACCAAATCACAGTTAATTCGGTAGTCTTTGATTGTTCATGACATTTTACGCATTAACCTATGTTATAAACATAGCTCTCTAAATCATGTTTAATGACCCTCAAAACAAGTCCTGTAAAAATTGCTCGTGGCGGAACAAAATAATTCTTAACACGTTTCGATACTTACATCCATCGATTATAGTTCTGTCGACAGCCAGGATCGTTTCGCATGTTCTAATGGAAAATTCCTTCTCCGATGATTGCATTAAGCACAGATATAATGTGTGTCAATCTTTAAAAAAAATGCATGAATATTCAAGCAAACTGGGTTCCATTGCATGTATTAAATAGTTCTTCTTGGGTTCCATTGCATGTATTAAATAGTACTTTTTTTTACATTCTGTTTCCGGGTTAAATACTTTATTATTCCACTAAATATTATATTTCGATAAAACATTTTGAAGCACGTCTTTGAAATTGAGTCACTTTTAAATACAAACGAACGATGTCAACACTGAAAATGATTGTCATTTTGTTGCCCGTAAAACAAATTGATTATCGGTTTTTATTTCATTACAGGAAATATTGAACCGGTGTGCATGATTTCCATATTCGTGGTCCGATTACGTGACAATGTAATGACAACAGTTCATGTTAGCACTCTGCAGTAGCAAAGTACACAACTACTGACCTAAAAATCACGGCTTATATTAAACTTTTCTTTCTGAATACTGAAATAATTAGCATTTTGAGACTAAATGCCATAAAACTATTACATTTGTATTACCTTAAAGTATTCCAACACGTAATTATTTAAAATGTTGCTGGGTTTGATATTAATATTTTAATAGATATATGGAAGAAATTCTGTACAGAAAATGAAGTAGGCCTATTAATCATAAATAGGCCTATGTAACAATTTCGCGAACTGAAATTGTTCATGAATTATTTCTGTAGTTTTGGGAATATCTTATTTCAACAAATTTATGGATTAAACAAAATTCTTACGTAATCCTGCAATAAGAAACAAAACTGTGACTGAATTTCAACTGCATTGCTCAGATTTCTCTACATAAAACAATACAACTCAAACGTATAGACTGCAGCACGCAAATGTCTAATTTGCAGTTAAAACTCGCTTTGCTGTGCTGTAAGTAGACTTATAATGAAACCCTCTAATTTGTTGCCAACTTAGAAACCAACAAAGCCTCTCTTGCTAGGAAATAAACCTTGCAACTTCAGGCTTTTTCCTGCATAGGTCAGTAGTTAAAATATAGCTTAGTCCTACATTCTTATATATAGACGGAATTACAGTTTTATACGACACTTTTTCAATGCCAGAAGTTTAACTCCTTACAGCCCATCTGCTTTAACAATTAGTAACTCATCATTTTGTGCTGTATTTATTGGTTTAGTATGATAATCAGTTAATCTTTGTAATAGGGAATGTTGTGTTTTCTTTGAGGTAGGGCCAAATTTTTACAAATTAGGCCTATTTAGATGAACTTCAGGCTTCAAAGGATAAGGAGAAAGCAACCAAACTGGTTTAAATCTCGAAGAATAAAAGCAAAATTTATGAACCTAGTTTTTTCAGTGAAAAACTGTACTCAAACATAAATTATGGCGACCGATTAATAGTTAGTTTAGGCCTTCTATTACCACTACTGATACATTTATGGAATTTTTAAGCCAGAATAAATTAATAAGTGTTCATGAGACATCACTTTAGAATTTATCCATCACCCCGATTATACAGGATGATTCAAAAGGTTAGGGCCAAACTGAAGGAGCGTATAGAGGGACTCAGATAGAACAACTTTCGAATAGGAATCCATATCCTCCGAAGTTATCCTGAATCAGTCGAGGCCTTTGAAGGTAGGGAAGTCTGATAACATACCGCTAAAATAATCGCAGCCTAAGGGCCTCTGTAGAATCTGACGGGATACGTGTAATTTAAAATTAAGCTAGTAGGAGAATAGCAGAGTACGATTATTTCAGCGTTATGTTATCAGACTTCCCTACCTTCAAAGGCCTCGACTGACTCAGGATAACTTCGGAGGACATGGATTCCTATTCTAAAGTTGTTCTCTCGGAGTCCCTCTATACGCTTTTTAAGTTTCGCCCTAACCTCTTGAATCACTCTGTATAAGACAATACTTCAGAAACTGGAAGGTCGTGTCACTCTATATTTATTCGTTTGTCCGTCTGTAATTTCGTGTGTTTAAGGCCGAAACTACTAAATGGGGTTTCGTCAAATCTGGTGTTGGTGGGCTTAAACTAAACGATGTACATAGGGCCCTAATATTGATACGTATCTGCCCGTTATGTAAATTAGTTTTATGAAGTTTAACTCTAACTTCGAAATTTTTCTTTAAAGAAGCTTATTTTTCAAAAAAAGCATACACGCATAATATTCATAGCATAAAATACAAAGATATTTAAATAATGCAATTTTGGGTAATAGAAATTCTCGATTTTGTAACCAGGCTAGAAGCGCTATTTACAAAAGTATAATACAAGGGAAACATGTGTGATTTCTGTAGCGTAATAGCCTATCAATAGTACGATGCCTCTGTAAGAATGTACTTCTGGCCGCGATACCTGATTTCTAATTGCAATAAACGAACGAGACAAATGCATAAATGTAAACATCTCATTTCAGAGTATTCACTGGGGAACGTGTATTCATTCTCATTATAATGTGCTTGAAGAGATGATAATGTAACGCTTTACTAAATTAGTCTATAGTGTCGAGGCAAATTTGCAAAAGAATTTCTAGAACCGTTTAATGACGCTCATTTGCACAAACACGTCACTCAGCTGCGTAGAGAGTGAAGCCAAAACTCCTTGCAACCTCGAGCGGTGCTTCTGTGGCACCCAGCAGACAAGGATTTTTAACAAGTTCCTAAAGAGCTGTGTGTTTGAAAGACAAGAATGACATACAAACGTACAAGACATGAGACACAAACACGTCAGAATTCTTTAGACACAGCAGTTTATTTAACAAGACGCTGTCAGTGAGTCCGAATATTTAGAGCCGAATGATAGAATGATTGTTGAATAGTGAATTGAAAAGGTTATGGAAGGAGGTGGTCGTGGTATATTAAAAAAATTATTGTGACACTTGCCTGGAAGGACTGGGGGGAGCTAACAAAAACCTCAATCAGTGTCTTTTGTCTTTGTGTCGAGTTCTTCATCCGAGACCTCCTGAGTACGAACCAGGAATGACTGTGACATAAAAGAAATAACAATTATCTTTAATAGAGAAGAATTTAGACACGTTAGAGACGTGTTTTGCGAACTTCTAACATGCACTGAAATTCTTTAACGAAGAAGTCGCAAATATCATATCTTTGTTAGTTATGTAAAAATAACTCTTGCCCTAGTGTATCAGCTTGCAAGAATCGAGCAGGAGAATGACAATGACAGTAATGAATCTATATTTCTGAAACAAACGTTTAGCGAACTGAGGAAATTAAATTTGAAGTTAGGTTTAGTAACTGTACGATAGTTTACAAATTACGAGTGTAACCTTTATTTGAAACACTGTTCCATACGGGACATCCTATGCTTAACTAGATGGCCGAAATGAAGAAACATGGATAAAAGTAATGACAATCATTTATTTAGTTCCGCTTTGTTCAAAAGCTACCGCAGAAGGGCAGGCACCAAGGCTTTGCTACGCTTACGTTTTATAAATACAGAAAACAAGGCTCACGACAAGCAATTCTGTTGTCTGTTTCGACAGCGAACAAACCAGAGCTGTCTGGCTGCCGGCCTCCCTCGTAGCAGCTGCAAGACAAAGTATGAAAGTGGAGACTAGAGCCATCTATGTTCCGTTAAACGTATCAAAACAGACCATCAATGTGCTTAACCCATCATCCCAGTACCAAGACCGTATCATCATAAATGACCTCTCTTTGTTCGACAAGAAAATTTATGACTGGACACTTCAAAATGTGAGATACAAATAAGAAATGCATGCAATGGAATGAAGAAAATAAATGGTTTCGGTAAAGCATTTAAAGCGATGGCTTTATTTTGTAGCCCGCCCACGGCATAGAACATAGAAGCTTTATTCCTAACACATTTTATACAAGAGAATAAGAAGAAACAAGTTAGGCTCAGTCTGTTCAATGCAAGACTTGATTCGGTATATTATGATTCTTCTTACGGTGGTATGAGATGTCTGTGGAACTTCGGTCGCTAATGGGCCCACTGTTCATCCTAAAGATCGACATGATATCGATAGAAGAAAATCGAAAGAATCTTTGACACTTTTTCAGCAGAATGTCCCATCCACGTGGACTGTCCCAGAAGTGATTCTGGGTCTCTGCGATGAAATTCAAGCGACTAAATAGCCCGTGTTTTGGTACGGTCTGAGAATAAATTCGTGATTCAACTACTGTAAGGACAGAGCACAGCCGCTTGTAATCCCACTCACGTAATTTCAGAGAAGTGTCTAATTCTATCACAGAAAATTGTTTCCACCCCGACTCCGAACCTCACTCAAGAAAAAAATTACATATCTGTCCATTATAAAATAAAACAAATTTTACGTGAATGAAACGGCTGCAAAGCAAATGTACGTAAATGGTTCTTCGCATGACGCAGTAACGAGATCGGCAGTTGCGTGTGTGTGTGTGAAGTGTCGATTAATGTCTACTCCCGCTTATCGTCTTTTAATACGTTATTTGGTACAGATTCGACTTAGCAGTTTCAATCCACTAATTGACTGCGAAATTTGTGAACGAAAATGGGCAATGAGATTTATGAGTGAATATGAATTATGAATGGGTGGAGTCTGCAAGGCTGCGGCCTACAAATTATACTTCGCTGGCCTTCACCTACAAGAACTGAATAGCCAAGTGAAGTTGTATAATCAAGGCCACCGCAAGACTAGAGCCGTTGAAATTGTGTCTACACAATTTATAGCCTATACGACTCGAGTGTAGGCAAAAGAGTAAATGGAGAACAATTTAAATTCAAAAATAAAAGTGTTAGTGTGATGGTTCATAGGAAGTAATTACGTTTGATCATAAAAACTAAAGTCAATACTAACAAGTGGTAGACTGTCTAGGTTCAAATCTCGAAAGTGAATTTCATATTACGCTTCGCCACAAAGCATACATCCTGAAACAGCCCTCGGACCATCCTCTATAGCAGTACTAGAAGCTCCTTCAACGGGAATAAACAATCGAAGCTAACAACTAACCTATAGCATAGTGCTTATAATATATGGATGTTTACCTCCACGTCTGCGTTATGCCTTCAGTGTTCGCTGCTTGGGCGTAAAAGCAACTGCACATTCCACAACATGGCGGAAATACGTCTGCAGGTTATTAAGATCCGCGCAAGTTAGTCATGGGAGAGTATATTTAAATTGGCCACGACAGTTTCTTTCCAGATCACGGCTTTTTAACTTCATCTTATTCTTCTAATATTCAGCAAATGAATTAGTGTCGTTGAATAATCTGCGACTGAATCAAAACCACTATTGAATTTGTACTTTTTATCTTTGTTTAAACCCTCAGTGATAACAGACCAAGCGGAATGTGCCCTGTTGGGCGCTGGACAATATATCGCGCAGAGTGAGGTTTCAGGTTCTTACAGCATCGAGCATGAAGATGGCTGTCTTCTGGGTTATTACTCATCACCCTGATGGTGGAGGCACCAAGCATCTCTGAAACGTCGGTAAGCTTCTCCCACACTACACTGTGCAACAACACAGAAGAGAAATGTCTTCAATAACATGATGCTCTTTGCCACTGAGCAAACGGGCAAAACTATTCAAAAGCCAAATGCGTGAAAATACCGCGTATTGTCTGTAAACCAGACTCATTGTTAAATGTGTCTCTTTGCCACTGAGCAAACGGGCAAAATTATTCAAAAGCCAAATGCGTGAAAATATCGCGTATTGTCTGTAAACGAGACTCATTGTTAAATGTGTGAAACAAATGAAGATTTCTGTCTTCTGGGTTGTTGCGCTGTGTAGTCTGGGCGATG
>NW_019059676.1:402091-417439 GCF_000696155.1 Zootermopsis nevadensis | reverse complement strand
ATCAGTAAAATTCAGTAATTCTGTTAAAAAGTTTATAACATAACACCTGATGATGGCACTATTGATAGCCGAAACATGTCGTAAATGTTCCACATGTAAATCGAGTACTCGATAAGGAACGAAAAATGATATTTTAATCTTTTAATTATCTTATATTGTGATTGACGGCCAATTTTAATATATTTTTAATACTAATTAACCTCTCTATCAAAATGTGACGAATTTTGATGGATCATGTCTAAATGCTCAAGTATAAGACAGTAACCCCATCTCAAATAGAATATAAAATTACTGTATTTACTGGATTAATTCCCTCATATTAATCACAGTCGTAAAGCCACGTGTCTAAGTCTGTACGATATTCGATAAAGAATTTTGAAATATTGTATACGTGTGATTATAGTGATCCTAATTATGATTAAATAAGCAGTCTATGATTTGGATTTGATAACGACAGATATTGTACCAGACCAGCTATGCAAATATAATACAACAAGCGTTCAATCAAGGGCCAACAAACAATGATTCATGATGATATTATTCTTCTGAGTTTCGACGCCGTTTAGATTCGTCGATATATGCCAACGTTTCGGAGAATTATGCTGTCTCCACCTTTGGGGCTGAAGATAGATATAGTAAGGTCAGTGTATTCAGTATTGTTCTGCAAAACGTTGATTTCTATCGACGAATCTACGCGGAACCGAAACTCAGAAGAACGGTTTCATCCTCAAAGCCATGGAAACCATACATATCAAACAATGGCTCAGTTTACTGATCAGATAAAAAAAATTCAACTCACCAGACATTCCTTCACATGAAAAGCCGCCATGAACAACTAGCTGTTGGTCAAACAACTGATTACGACTGGCCAGTTCGGTGGAGAGTGACTAATATCGGTAGCTCTAGGCATCTTATACGTGTCGAAACAGTACAGACGAAACAAATCCACCGATTATTCATACAGTGATAAATAATTGTATTTCCCGTAAACTTTTTCCTGCATCGCGACGATAAAAAGCGGAGTCATTGTAAATAAATAAAAGGATGTGGAGAGAATATTAAAATTATAGAATATTTTAACTCGTCAATATTTCTATTTGATCTGCGCAGTTTAATTTTTAAATATCTTAACGACCTTGCTTACACTGCTTGAGTGAAAGAAAAACCCTGAGCTCGCAACCTGAGTTTATGTAAAACGGCGATAAAACAATATCTTATAAAGTGAATATCGCAGAAGTTACGTGAGGAAAGAATTAAATAAAATATTTCGTCACATCCAAAAAGAAAAGACATATTGACTTGAGAAATTATGTATATACATTTGATAGTTTATAGACTAGTCGTATATCTCATAAGGAAGTACATTATTGGTATTATAGAATAAGCAATTAAACGCGAAATTTGTTACATAATTTAATTATTTTAATATTCAGTTACAGTATAAACAGGTATTAATTTGATGAACTCTTTATTTGAGCTCAGCCGCCTTCAGACCATTTCAGGCCGATCTTCAGAAACAGCAAACACTACATTTTACAGCATGCTGGTTTTTACGGTGAGAAGCTTTTCGTCTCTCTCCAACTCCAAGATGGAGAATCATCCCTTGTCGGCTGTCTGCGAATGCTTATTCAAAATATTTGCAAATACCTTCCAGATCTCAAAGCCGTCTCTGTCCGCAACCTCAAGACGCACCAAGGGACGCGCTTAACACGTTAAGCGTAGGCTGGATTCGTCTAGCTCAAGACAGAGACCCGTGGTGGCTTCTCATGAACACTGTAATGGACATTCGGGTTCCATAAAAGACGGGGGATTTCTTGTGTAACCGAATGCCTATTAGTTTCTCAAGATGGACCCTGAACAAAGTTTTCAAGGGTTGAGTGGGTGCCTCTGCGATGTAGCAGCTTGAACCAGTACGCCATTCGTAACAGCAAGCTCTAAAGTGAATTTGAAGATAAAATCAATATATGAAATATTTCTTAGTGTACGACGCATACATACATATATATGAACTTTGTAATTAATAACTTAGGCTACTTCAAGGGCAAAATACTGTACAGGGACAGAAAAAACAAAGAATTTAATCGCCTTACTGTGCTCGTAGTCTCATTTACTACATGGCTTCTTACGCAACGACCAGAAAGAGAGGATGAACTGGGTTTAATGCAGAAGTAGTATAATAAATTATTTCACGAAGGCACTTTGTCTGAAGTTTTTTATATTGTTAAATAAAACATAGAAAAGAGAAGAAATAAATCTGTTTACTAGGCTTGCCTAAAAACGTTAATTCTGTTTCTCCTTCTGTCAAGAACAGCTACGCAACCTGTAGTTGCACAGATCAGGAAATAATTCTGATATTTCGTACCTGTAGACACCCAGTCGACTCCCCTAAACCTTTTGTAATGCACAAAATTTGACGGAGATTACAAGGAACACGAAAGCTACAAAATAAAATAGGCCTGTGTTGCCTGCCTCTAAGTGACATTCTTATTCGTTACGTAATACCGAAGAAAGGAGGATGCCATTTTTAACCCTGCAATGCATAAAATACGGAATAACTACTGTTTACTTCTGAATGTATTCATACGTGAAATTCGAAGTTCTGCCCTGAAGACGGAGACCATACGTTACTCTGAAATGATGGTAACCACATTCAAGACTACATGGCGTCTTAACTGAGAATTCCACAATCCAAATGTTCCCTATAGCGAAAATCTCAGATTTAACATAGAAGCATCTTTGTGCAGGGACAGGTAAGAGTTTAACGAATAGAATCCCCTAGATCGAAGACTCACCAAGATGAAGTCCAGAGCATAGTTTCCTGGTTATTGAAACTTCAGGCGTAAACATATTTTTAATTTAAAACTGTTTATTTTGCTGAGGAACAACACCTTTGAAGACGAAATTACATGAATACGAAATTGAACTGCTGTAAAATTCAACAGACTGGTTACGGAAATTCTAATGAGATGACAGATTTCCCGGTGGGGGTCGCCACAATGGAGTCTGTAATGAACTTCATTTTGAGTAATTATCCAGATAAAAGAGAAGATGTATTATAATTTTACTCCTTACTATCAGAAAATGAAAACATTTAAACTGCTTAAAAATATAATAAAAATCTTCTACAAATTTAGAGAAGTTAAAAAAGTTAAACCTGAATTCTATTAGAAATCACATTTAAATCGCACGATATTTACATTCCGAGTTTATATAATGGTAACGCTCAAAATCTGATACCCAAGTTACTTGGCGCCGAAGAAGGTCTATGAGGATAATTTTGAATAAGTCGAATGAATTCGAAAAAAAAAAACACGCTCTCATATAGTAGTACCCTGAAATTCGTCTGCAGATACTGGAAATAACAGCTGAAATGAGTCGAGTGTCTCTCATATAAGGATCTTCAACGGTTAAGGAGCAAGTGATTCGCCCATTAAAACAGAACGTCTCGTACACAGCAATGACATCATCAACGTCGTTACGTAATTGCAATCACGTCGTTAATACTGTGAAAATTAAAAATTTCAGCGCCTTTTGTTTAAAATTTCGATTATTATAGTGAACACGTACGCATTTAATAGATATACAATTCTAAAGAAAAATATAAAATGTTAGGTGTTGCGTGTTTGCGTGTAATTTTATGCGAATACTCAGCCATGAACTTAAAATTATCCGTAATTAAGAGAATTTAAGTCTCGCCATTAGGCTTATATCATTAATGGTTGTTCCTATCACGATATAAGACATGTTATAATGGACAAATGTTAATTGGTCCATGATTTACGTGCCCTCACTCCCCCGTCGTATTTTACACGCTGAGTTCGTACAATAAACTCTGCTATCTGCTGGCATGACGTCACATGAATCTGTACATGATTGTGTTCGAAAGAATGCGAGAAGTTGGCTGGTATTCGATAACTGAGAGGGATGTAGAAAGGATTTAAGAAAGGGTGACAGTCTCTAAGTAAAGGGCAAGAGAATGTTTACAAATGTGTTGAAACGAGGAAGTACAGAGTACTATTTTTTAGTGGAAAATGATTTCTTATTAATGAGTATGTAGTTTATTTGTGAGTGATAATTTGTACTATTTATGTAGAATTAATAAATGTAACAGAATAATTGTCTGAATGTGGAAGGGAAGGTTGGGTTTCTAGTTATTAGAATAAAGTCTGGATAGCAACAGCACTGCGCCATTAGAGATAGTTGTATTAGGTTGTAATCCACAGAAACCCGGTGTTAGAAGGAAGGAAGGCAGTGAACATAGCATCGGCCATGTTTGCACGTGCCAGACCCACATTCCGAAACATTCAACAGCAGCTAGAATAAAAAAACCCGCAAACACAATTTAAATGCTGTTTAAAATGATTTAGGACTTAGTCTTTGTTTGGAGGAGGAAATAACAGGAAGTTGGAGAAAATTTCATGATGAGGAGCTTCATAACTTGTAGGCTATTTTAGGATGAACAAATTAAGAATAATGCGATGCAAGCAAAAATGCGAGAGGCAATAAATCCAATAAATATGTAATATGAAAATTTTATGGAAAGAGGACACTTTGGAAAACAAGATGTAGACACGAAGAATAATATCTAAATGAACGTTAAATAAACAAGCTATGAAAATATGGAATGAATTCATGCAGCTCAAATTAGGGGCAGAGGTGGACTCTTGTGAGTGAAATAATACATATTTAAACACGTAATTGTAACACCATTTTAATTAGTTAATTTTTAAAATAAGACCTGCTATAAACCTTTTGACTATAAAATTTTATTTCGTGTCCTTTAATATATTTTCAGTTTAATGACATACGTACGATGCGCGTTGTTGTGTATGGGTGCTAAGCTTCGTCTCTCAACCGAAGAGGCGATCATAGGCCGAGGATAATTGAGAACAGATTGCTGAGAAGAATAATTCGATCCAAGAGATCGGGGGACCAGTAGCACGGAGAAAATTGAATAATGTGGAACTTCCGAACTGATGTCAAGAGTAATCGGAACGCACATTTATAATGGCACACCAATGGTTCAACATTCTGTAGTTTAATCTCAAAAAAAAAAAATTAGATATATTTCTACGTAGTCTAGTCAAGTGCGGGATCAGAGACAAAGTCCTTAAGTAGAACCACGTTAAATATTTTGCGTGTATAATAAAGTCATAGACAGATCATAATAAGAAGGTTGATTATTAACGACACACCACTAACACGTTTGTTGAGTTTTTGATCAATAAGTTAGCTCAGATGTAATGCGCAGTGTTTTATTAGAGAGATACCGGCTGTATTGGCAGTGGTTTTTCGTGAGTTTCCTCAAACGCTGGAACTGAAAGATACAATTGTACCCTGAAGTAGGCCACCATCACTTCCTATTCTACTTTTGCCCGTACACGTGACATAATTATTGTGACAGTCATTCGAGAATACGCAACAAACATTGATGTAAGAATCGTTACATAATTTACGCTTCAATCAATCTTTTAATGCACTTGCACGCCAAATTAACTGGCGCTGTAGTGGCAAGGAACGAATTTAACCAAACGACGCATTTGGTTACTTACCAACAGACTGGTTTCACTACAGACGGAATGCTGAAAAATGTTTCATTCTTTTCCGTCATGACAAATATTATTACGAACAATCACAGACACTTTACATTCCCCGCACGTTACACTAGTACGCTAACAGGACTGTGCATCCGCTGACACTCTGGGTTCATTTGGTTCTGTGAGAAGTTCTGTCAGGTCCACAAAACTAACAAACGTTATCTCCCTCAAAACTCAGAGTTTTAATATATAACATACGAAGATAGCTAAGGACTGAAAACGTAATGAGACATGATGAAGAGTAAAATAATTTCAAGAATAAGTTTTTTAATGACACCACAGAATTTAAATTACGCCTATAGTATCTATATGATTGATGAGAGGTGTCTACCAATGATACATTACATTTCTGTTACGCCTACAATATCCAAAAACCCGGCAGTCTAGATATTTCAAGCCTATTCAACATTCCCACGGCTAATTATTTGTTCACAAGAGCTCGACCTTTTTCGCTGTATTAAGTCAGTTGAATCCAATCCACACCGTCACTCCCTACGTTTCTAAAACCCACCAAAATATCAATCTTCCATCTACATCTAGGTTTCCTAACCGACCTCTTCCCTTCGGATTTTACTACTGATATTTTGAATGCTACATGTCCTGCCGATCTCATTTTCCTCCATTTGATAGTCCTGCAGATATTCCGTGAACAGTACAAATTATGAATTGCATCACTGTGTATGTTCTCTTCAGCATTGTTCTTCGGAACATCTTCACTTTACATCGGCCAGTGTTATCCTTTCGAACAGAATCATAGGACGCAGGGTTATAAATGAAATAATTTTTGTAATCTTCACAACAGTCTATTACAAATGCTAGTAACTTACCTTTGCAAAGAGGTTAACATATTTACTCACAGATTATCTTTAGAAATCAATCATTAGTCAGATATTTGATACTGATTTTACTTTAATAATCTTTCAATACCAGGTTTAATTTATATTGTTTAAAAACGAGTTTCCTATAGTTTACAGCATTAAACGTAGGCAATGAGCCAGTCTTGGTCGGTTCCTGTTTGGTATTTGCTAATTTTAATAATTAGTCACTTCAAACTAAGTAGCTTACAGAACTTGGACGGTGGCTAATTTTCATCACGGAGGGTGACGAAACGTTGCAATAATAAGAAATAATAAGAAATCTTAAAACGTCAATAGCCATAATCACATCTCATCAGTCATTCGTTAACGGTAAGCAGCCATAAATCACAATATATGAATAATTTATTAATTAACATTATCGCTTTAATCACAAAAATTCATGCGTTGCTTATAGCCTATGAATTCTATCCCTTATGATATGAAAAAATAATTAAATCTGTTAATATAAATGCATTACAATCTAACGCCACGGAGCAAAGCCCTTCAGTAACTAACATTCCTTCACTTAGCATAGAAAGATTTATTACCGTGTTCGCAACAGGAAGCCACTGCTCCCTATCCTAAGCCAGATAAATCCTAAAGATTTCTGTCTTCTGGGTTGTTGAGCAGTGTAGTCTGATCGATTTTAACCAACGTTTCAGAGATCATACTGCCTCCGTCATCAGGGCGATGAATAACATCGACCATACTACACAGCGCAAGAACCCAGAAGACAGAAATCTTCATACTCATCGCTGTAAAAACCTCAAATCTTACAGATAAATCCTGTTTGCATCCTTACATACTATTTTTTAAAAGGCATATTAGTATTATTCTGCTATCTACGCCAATATTTCTCAAGTGGTCTCCACTATTCAGGGTTTTCAACTAAAACAATTAATTTAACAATTTATTTATACCATCTTTATCGTGCAATTATCACGGCCGAAGTGTGCAGCTGATATCGCCTTGTTACGAGATGTGGAAGTCTATAATCTAAAAGCTTTCGATTGTACACTCTCGCTTCCGTTTCCGTAAATAGTAGAGAACTGAGTGCGTTATAAAAGGGCACATAAGATCAATTATCACGTGACAGTAGTAAAGTGGGGAAGGTGGGTCTACTGTCATCACGAATTGAAGAGATGTTGCATGACGCTGTCCTGGTAAGTGGTAATCACCTTCTGATGACAGTGAGACGTGATTGATAGTCCAGATATGCTTTACCTCTGATAACGGTTAGCAAACGTTTTCTGCAGCCCATAAAATGTTGCACGCACGAGGTAACTTGTCTCTGAAATATGAACTCGTGCCCACAAATACAAATTCTGATGTGCCTAATTTTGTTCTGTGATCTGTAATGATTAATTTTAAAAATAGCTTCACTGGATGACTTGCTTACTCAAAGTAACTAGTTTTATACAATAATAAAATTGAGATAAAATGAATTTTAGAAGCGAACCCGAATCTTCAAAATCGATGTTTAATAAATAACTTAAAAGCAAGTGTTACATTTAATTTGATGTATTTGGCGGTCTGAAGATTAACGTTAAGGTTGGATCATATAGTAAAGTATTGACAAATGTTAATAATAACCCACAATACGTACTCCACTACAGATTTCTTCTTGGTAGGCAATAAACTCGCGAAGATTAATTATTACATCTCCCTAAAATGTTCTTATATGGAGTAACTAGCCGGCTATAATTTTATAATGTACTGCACTGTGCTGACAAGCAGTTATGCATCTGTATCATCTCCCTTCTTTTTTGGCAAACCTGTTTACCCTTTCCTTACCCTGATTATCCACTCCATAAGTTTTATGTTGTCAAGGTGTAATTATTTGTAAAATCAAGCTACTGTGTTAGACACCAAGCGTGCGATTGTATTTTCTTTGTACCTGACAGCGTTTGAAGCACAGTTATAAATAAAATGCAGGGAAAAACTGCACGCATGGGAGGTAAATGAAATAAATTAACTACAGCTGTCGGCACCCATGCAATTATACGAAAGGCCTAATTTATTTTATGCCATTAATGATAAGCATAATTTAACACAATCATCGGATTCATTACGGGTTTATAATAACTCTGATTTTATATTGATACATAGCTACCATCCATGATGGATACGAGAGAATGAGGTAACATTTTCCTTCTCAAGAAAGCAAAATTTCTGCTTGATGTGCTCTTATTAACCCTTTAAAGCACCAAAATTGACATGTTTATTTCTTGTGACGAGGAAGAGACCATAGGAAAATCGAAACTATGTAAAACGTGTACTCTATTCGATTCCCTGTGAAGGCTTCTCGTGTAGTTCGAAAACTAAGCACGATAAAAAAATATCACCGAGACAAAAGTTGGTTCTTTCGAAGAGGAGATTACAAACTCAAAGACTAAAATCGAAGAGGCGATTATAGAAACAAACGCCATAACACCGAAAGGTATCTGGGTTGAGTCCTAACGATGACGCTTATTTAACTCCGAAATTAAGAACAAGGAAACGGCGCCAAGGTACAATTTATTTATTTCTGTGTCATATTTGAGGTTTTCACAGCGGTGAGTATGAGGATGTCTGTCTTCTGGGTCGTTGCGCTGTGTAGTCTGGTATACTGCGTTCTAGCGTTTTTGGCAGCTGAACTTTGTGAATTGGAACCTCGGAGCGAGTCACTTACAGACGTTTGCTGGAAATGATAACAGCAGGCCGCATACAGTACACTCCAAATAAAATACCATCACAGTACGTAACACAGGAAAGTCGATTTCAATACACTACACATAACTAGAAAATAAACACTACAGAGAGTATTGGATAATTTTATTTTTTTCACAACTCTTCGGTCCTCTTCCAATTCTTCCACTCTGACATCACTCGATTCATCACTACCGCTGCAGCTGTCCACTCCATTGTCTTCAATTATAATGCGTTCAATAGCGTCTTCGATTATGCCTTCTTGCTCATAATAAATCTGTTCTAGTTTTTCCGCATGCTGACATAAACATTATCCCATTTGTCTTGCCCAATTTCTTCGAATCTCTGGCTACACAGATGCTCGACGTTCTTCATTTTAGATGTTGTGTTCTTGCTTACAACCCATTGTTTTACATCTGCCCAAATAAGTTCAATGGGGCTTAAATCGGGATTGTACGGCGGAAGTCTCAGCACAGTACGTTCTTTGTCTGCTAAAATCTGATCAATCACATATTATTTGTTTTTTGACTTATTTAATTTGATTATATCGTACAGTTGAGCTTTCAACACGTTGTCACAAAGTGGGATATTTATTTCCAATAGCCAGGCTTTCATTTCGTCCTTCTTTGATTAAGACGTAGGTGGTTTGTCTTTGATACGAGGCGTTGTCAATGACCAGAAAGGAGATTGCAACGAACAGGTGGCATGTTGTTAACACAGCACAGTCAGAAGACAACAATAATCAGGCTTCCACACAGCTGCACTGACACAGACTGTACTGACCGACGGAAACTCCTTCCTTCATTGAGTGGTCCGCATACTGGGCTACAAGGTCAGCGGCCATAATCGGTGGATCCAGTCCTAGATGTTTACCAACGTTTCGGAGGTCATAATGCCTCCATCATCAGGGCGAATATGACTGAGGCAGTATGACCTCTGAAACGTTGGTAAACATCGACCATACTACACGGCGCAACAATCCAGAAGACAGAAATCTTCTTATTTATTTCTGTAAGGAGATTGCAGGAATTAAGGTCACAAACCTCTATACTGTCCTGGGTTTGAAACTTGATGTAGATATGATTTTAGAGTTAATTTATTTTATAATATTGACAACAATTGTAACGCCGCCGCCAAAAGACGCCATATTTAGCTTTGGCGAGACTCGAAATGACATTCGACATAACTTCATAAAAACTATCATGAACTATATTGTCTGTCGGAGCACTCGCATTTGCGATTGTAATATCACAATACCGTCATGGAACAAACAAACAATTTCTTAACTGCCGTTGCAAGACACCTCTTAAATAAAGAGTCAGTCCCGAAGTTCTGGGCAATGTTACCCCTTTTCTATAGTAAAGTAGAAAGCTCTTATTTCCATCTAGCTATCACATTTCTATTCGCTGTCTCCGAAACCAGTGCTTATAAACACATCCTTAACAAATTTTCTACATTCCAAGCTCCAATCTAGTGTCCTTCAGACGTGGCCTAGTTTGTTAAAAAAATCCATTCATTCCCGAGGTATCAGTTAAAGTTTCGTAACTCAGAATATTTTACGGCAAAGGGCTGGTAACTTTACGTCCAAACTGGACGACAGCCTTCGGTCGGATGTCCGCGATTGCTTATTCAGTACATCTGCAGGCAATTTCCATAGCTGGATGCCTCACGTTTCCGTAGCCAGAAGACATTTCATGCTATAGTGAAAAGCGACAGTTTAACATGGTTGGACGTACAAATATTATAAATAAATAACATCACATACTAATCTACAATTCGAAACTTCAGAAGCTAAAGTTTTGTTTTGAGTAACAGGACTGAAAAATGAGGACTTAATATTTATTAGGTCTACACGCAAAATTAAACTTGTACTCATAAAGGTCTTAAAGAAGAAGAAAAACAGTAACAACTGTTGTATTTATTTAAGCGGTTGTACAATTTGTTTCCTTTTAGGCCTGCTTCATGGATCAAAGGTAGAACACGTAACCTAAATCAGTTACTTGGGAAAGATCCTAGATCTTAGATCTTTGTACGTCCCATATAGTGATTGATGCGTCTGGTAGTCATGTGACTTACAACTGCCTTGTGGTTGGTTGACGAAGGAATTTACAGACAATTTTTCCTACAATGGCGTTTCATCTCCTTTACTTGGAAAACTTTTAAACACTGGCTGGGAAAGCTCTGGCGACTAGCTGTCTCTCTCGTTTCCATAAGGGTAGCTACCTTTTTTTGTTGCTGCTTACTCTGGGAGATCCGGTTGCTGATTTCAACTTGCCAATACCATCTTGGGGGTTTCGAAGCTTCACTTGATCTGTTGTGTGTTCGAATAGCGAATGCCATTTCCATACGCTTTAAAGCAGATTACTAGGGAAAACGCTTTATACCAAGCGGTTGGTCACTAATATTTGCTAAATATAACACAGTACGATCCAGCAGATGTTATTCTTGTACATATGGAATTTATATTTGAAATTCTACCAGTTCTAAAGCCGTGTCAATCAATATTAATTTCTTAAATGTAAGATTCAATTAATAAAAGAATTACAACTTTGAAATAAATGTGTAGAAAAAGTTATCCAACTAGGATATACGTAGTTAAGATTTGGGGTTCTCACAGCCGCGAATATAAAAGTGACTGTCTCCTGGGTTGCTACGTCGTCTAAAAGAAATTAATTGACCTTTCTGAGGCGCTTGCTTCGTTTGTATTGAGCGACTTGTCCGAATGAAAAAAAAATTAAGAACAAAATCTACGTGTCTTTCGTCACATATAGCTTTCTTAACTACATGAAGAACAGTCCTTTCTCAGTCCCTCAACTCGTCACAAAATTTCCTGCCTCCCATGAAACATTAAGGGTCATACTGAAGACGGACGCAGAGCGAACACCCGAAATGCCATAGCATAGGCTTCTTAATTCGTGAAACGTCTTGAATCCAGGGAGTTTTAAAACGTTGATTTGTACGATATAAATACACAGATTGTCTTTTATCTGTGCATCATCTCTTCCTGTGGGAAAACACTTTAAGAAGCTTAAGAGAAAAACGTAAAATAGTTGACAATTCCCGTATGTTGTGATGATTTTGTATTGAATCCTTACTCACCCATAAAACATTTTGAAGTAATTAGCTGAGCGATGAGTGCATCTTGATTGTCCACATTCTGTGGCTCTCAGCGTAGTGGATGTGAATATATATTAAAGCTTTTCTGAGTAAAAATCAATACAAATAAATAAATAAATAAATATATATATATATATATATACCTCAATGTAGTGTCCAACACAGGCCTCGTATTGGTACTTCTGTCTGACGACAGGTCCATATGAACAGGATCCTTCCATCCTTTTCTCGGACTGGGACTTGTTCATATACGTTCTTGGCAGATGATCCAGAAGTGGTTTGCCATTGCCTTCTTCTGTGTGTGAATGGAGTAATTGTTGGGATGCCACAGAGAAACCATTATGACAAGATATGTATTAACAATAACAAGTTAAGTCAACGTTTTTCAACTGAGATTCAGCTGAACCGAACTTTCACACAAGAATCGCTTGATTGTTAGACCAATAGCGACATCTACTAAAGACTTTTTGAATTTTCATGCAGAAAAAGAATGGAAATAGAAAAATTTGATGCTAGTTATATTTTAAATTTGTAGGTCCTATGATGGGAGGCGTAAAACAAGGGCGGGGGAGTAAATAATAAATTTTGCAAGCATCGTAATGCAGCGTAGATTCTGTAGCAAGGTACGAACAAAACTGAAGACTAAAACTGAGCTATAGATGTAAATGTCCATTTTACATAAAATAACTCGCCTTTAATCTCTCTCTGTGTTAAACAATCAATTGTTTAGACCGACTTGACAAAAGGTCGAACAAGGGAATGTTTGATATCGGTGCAGAATAAGTCCTTCCAGAGATATATTTTCGATTTGCCAGTGCTATTCTGAGCCTTTCTGAACATATGCCAACGGTTTAAGACAGTTAGAAAACGCTTAGGTCTAATTGTAGCGGAGAAATTTTATTGTGATAAATTCGGGTAACAGATTAAGGAATCGGATGAGTGGAATTAGTCTATTTAAACCATATATGTTAGTTTTCTGATACTACAACGTTAAAATAATAGTTGAGGCATACAGACAATCATTACTTGAATGTTTTGCGTAGTCTAATGCTCTTGCAGCTTCGTAAATTACTCAAAAGTCAGTTTCTCTATCTTCTGTAGAATTGACTACTCAGACTCGAAGCAGGTGAGTCATGAATAGTAGGAATTCTTACAGAAGTGAATAGTTAAAACAACTGCGAGATTAAACTATACCAGTAATCGCCAACTAAACGAAAAGTTTAAACTTAAGACGTCTAACGTTAAATATGAGACAGTTACAATCCTGAAACTCTACTCGATTCCTCTAGCAAAGCATAATTTCCTGAAAATACCAATAACAATACACAAACGGAAAACGTTCTCCTTTAAACAGCGAGATAGTAAGATACGAAAAAAAAAAGGCGACAGGGGCCAAAGGAATTGTGACTCAAGCAGCCTCATAAACTTTGAGTAAATCCAACATCACATTCAGTTGCATTGTGGGTATTGTTTTGAGACTCTTACGTACCACGAGGACGGAAACTACTTGCCTCATTAAGCATGCATCATGGAAAATCAGAATATCACAAGGGACGTCCGACTTTAACCCACAGATACGCAAGCCTTGGCGGGAGATCTGACAGTAGCAATCAATCCAGTACTGCAATGCACAGGCCGATATTTTAGCAAACAATGTGATGTTGGGTTGTCTGTTCTATACTTCTACTTGTTTTGTTTTAATATAATTCAAAGTGTATCAAAGTAAGCCCCTGTGTGTCCAGTGTTCATTATGGATTCATCAATTCATGCGATTCAAAGTCGCTCTTTTCCAGCAAGTCTCTTTGTTTCCCCTTCTTCTCCTCCAACACTCTGCAGCTTAGAACAAGATTTCTACACCAGTTCGCAGCCGTGAGTTCCTGCACAAAAGCTAAACAATAAACCAGATTTAAACAGCAGGGTGTCATATATAAGTCTGCATGAAGTCCGTGTGTCTCCGGGTGCGGGCAACTCAGCGCCACCGCTGTGGCTTCTCATGCTGAAGGGCAAAAGCTATTCTTATTATCTACGATCTCTTCTTTTAGGACGGCCAAGCTGATCTTCAGTGTACCGATATTATTTAAATTCATGTAAAGTCTGCTTTAATAATTTATTTCCCTCTCAAATTTAGAGTCTATTCATTTCACGGTTGACAAAGAGGTTCCCTTGCCATATTTGATAGAGCTAGTCTTTTGCATAACTTATACGTTTTGGTAAATAAGCTATGTCTGCAGTACATGTAGTTCTAATATATTTGATTATATCATCTTTTGTTTTTGAGCACCTAATCTAGAACCCAGAATAAAATGTCCAGTAATTGATTCAAATAAGAATCCGCCATAGCAAAGACATATTAAAATCACCCCCAAAACTGAAGGGATAAAACACGCTGTTAACAAATGGAATTGTATATTACAAAGATAACATCGATTCTTACATATTGTACATTTCTGTCACGTAAAAAGTAAAAATGGGTAAAGCACCCGAAGATGTATAATTGAAAAGGTGTTTTTCGCTTACCTATGGCGACTGCGTGTTTGGACGGAGACCGTAGGCGGTTCTACAACGCTTTTCATGACTCTTTAATATTCATCGTTCTTGTTCGACTTTGAGATTCATGACTCAGGTCAAATTTGATGACACAGGACGGTCATTCTGAAAAAAGTAATAAAGAAGAAAAGACACATTACACTCTACCAATTGTCTGTATGTTAACTTTGTTTCAGGATTTTACATCTTCAAAACCCACTATAATAATATGCTCCCTTCTATTCCTATGTTTCAAAAGTGTCATCTTCCATTCATGTTTTCTGTAAATACCACAAAACACAGAACAATTAAATGCATACATGTTGTAAGAATAAATTTAATACTATTAAACAGAAAGTAAAAATCAAGGTATAAATTTTCCTAAAACGTCCCTAATCACTGTAAAACTTAAGACCTGAAGAACTGATCATGCTACTAATTTAAATAATTATTTATTGATTAACGTACTCTTAAAAAAAATATGAAGGCCTCACGTCATAGTAGTCAAAATACTAAGCGAGACTTGATCACATTTAAGGTAAGAAGTAAAGTTTGTCTCACTC
>NW_019059676.1:297097-375582 GCF_000696155.1 Zootermopsis nevadensis | reverse complement strand
GTCCGAAATCCTATAAATGCCAGAAAAGACCAATTAAATTATTTTTTTATATAAATAATGGTTCCTATAAAGGGGAAAGAAGAATGATCTAGACTGAATTTATTTGGCTCAGAATATAGACTAATGGGGAGGGGCCCTCGGAAACACGGTAATGCACCTTCAGTCCAATAAAAGTCCCTTTCTTAACATAAATATAAGATTCGACCGAACTTGTGAAGTATTTGGAACATGAGAGTTATTGCTGAAGTTTAATACAGCAGTCGTTGAAAGTAATGCAGCTTTTGCTAAAATAATTTGTGATCACTAAAATTTTCATTATGGCATCATGGCTACTAGCGCTGTTTCTGCTACTACTGCTATTACTATCGCCAGACGTTTTAAAAATTTACAGTAGTAAGCAGTACCAGTCGTGGTGATTATTTCAAGATTTTAACAGCCGTCTGATCCTTCGGAGTCCTAAAGTGTTCCAGGCACGCGACAGGGTCTCTGTTGTGGTTTCCAGCGCCTATAAGCATACGCAGACCGACAAACGTCCGCCACGGGGTCAACCAGGCAGGTTGCTTCTACGGCATAAGTCAACCGCCCGCCGGCCGGCCGGCCAGCCACGATAATGACAGCAAGGTCATCAACCAGCAAACTTACACCAGGATCCGCGTTTTATTTTATATTTTAATGTTGCTAACCCGCTTTATATTTTTTACAATCTGTTCGTAATTAAACGCGAAACGTTTATCTGAGAAGTCGCCCTCGGTCGAGAATAATTGACAATAAAACTTGGTACTAAAATAATCTCGCTGTATTACACATGGTCTGGGATACTGGGAACGACCCGTTCTTCAAGTGCCTGAGCACTGCGGGTCCCAACTTTTCGTTGGTTTTGATTTATAGACATTTTGATAGGGCTCCTTGGACGAGGGATCGGCCCGTCGTAAGGCCTCTACCTGTACACAGGACAACACAACACAGAAAAACGCGGACAAACATCCATGGCTTGAGTGGTATTCGAACCAACGGTCTCAGTGACCAAACGGCACAAGGATTACACATAGTCTATTTTATTCAATGTTATGGTGACCTGATTACGACAGCGGGTGACCTAGGCCTATATTTTCGTTTCGTTTCCAGAGCCCAAATTTTCACAAGTTCCCTTGTAGAAATGACAGGCTATTAGCATAGAAGCGTTAACAAAAATTAAATTGATTTTAGCGTCTCTAAAAAACATTGCGACAATGTTTATAAAACAAAATAAATTCCCGTGAGAAAGTGAAGCATTATGGATGGTTCAACAACGTACTGCACTCATTATGAACTTGAAATGGACAGGAAGCCTGCACACTGCAGTAAATTAGGAAATGCAGAAACATAACAATTTTATTCAATCTGAAGGCAACTGTGAAAGGGATTACATTGATTTTAATTTTCCATACTTATTATTTTCCATCGTCTAATTGGTATTTTGGAAGGTTCAACCTCATTAGACAGCGGACGTGTTGTGCCAGTGTTCCGTGTTGTCGTCAAAGTTGCAAGTGTACAGCTAGTTCGGGGGGGTATGTGATGTGACCTTGAGGTGTGCAGTACTGACTTGAGCGGCGAATAACTCAACGTCATAGCAGGTATTCCTCCGAACTAGCCGCACGCGGGTGCACGTGCCGGGTGCTGTTACAACGGCAGCCATCAAGGACTGCTACAATGTCATCTGAGAGATAAATAACGGGCCCGTTAGAGGCATAGTCTCACTCCATCGAAACAATAACATGGACTGCTGTGCAGTACGTAGTAAAGATTTTAATATAAATCAAAAATACACTAGATGCTGTGAAAATTGGGCTGTCTTTTGAGTTTAAAGATGAGTGAACCTTAATATTATTTTTTATGGCTCAAGTCGAGTCCCATTTTAACTGTGCAGAAAATGTAGAGGCTTTTTATACTTATACGGTCTTCATCGACTACTGAGCATCCCAAGAAATTTCTCCAGAAATTAAGTTCATTTTGATTTTGCCCAGTCTGAAGGACCCAGGGTCGTTCAGTGTTTAGAATGAGACCTGTCCGGATTAACGGGTTTAACATAAATTACTTTGTTGAAAATTTTATTTTGATGGTCTTAAAACTTGCTGAGTAGATGCAAAAAAGTTTAAAGGATAATTTATTTCTTAAATTTCACAGAAGCCAAATATTCTTGATGTTGTAACTGTGTTGTTGGTATAGACAACCATATCAGCATGAAATCGGCAATTTGCCTATACCGACGTTTAAACGCGTAGAGCTATATCATCTATAACTACTTTTCTGACTTCCGCCTAGTCAGGAGTTGAATAAAACTGGGACGTTGCTGGCTCCGAAGGTACAATTTTTCCAGGTCAGGTGGAATTCGATGGTTTCACAACAGTGGCCCATAAAAATGAGACTACAAAATTTATCCCAGCGACCACCACCGTAAATAAGCGTCTTCAAACTTTGACTGAAGTACGAGAATGTGTTTCGCTCCATATTGTATCAAAATTGGAAAAGTCCAAGGCCCTTCTTGTTTCGCGATTCAATCCGGAGTTTACGACTGTTGAGGCTGAGAAGTCGCTGAGGGAGCAACTGAGGTTTAAGAGGTTGGTCTGCACAAGACTCAAGACCAAATTAATTAATACGAAACTTTTCATGTCTTGGTCAATGAATAGTAATGATTTCCCGTTAATTAATATCACGGGTGTACAACAAAATTGGTGTCTTATTACTCTCTCTTATGGCAAATTACCTACTTATCACGTGCAATCGTGTCAAAAATACTAAATTTCGTGCTCTTCCTGCTGCTAATATGCCTTCCACGTCTGGAGATGTCTCTGATTCCCATTGATTAAGGTCCTAGACATTTTTGATTTTGAAATTTGTATCAAAATTTCACAGGTCTAAGAACCAAATGTTGTGATTTTATTAACAATGTGTCTGTTAATAAGTTTGAAACTTAATGTGCTTACGGAAACCCGGCTTAGTGACCAAATATTAAGTTACAATCTATTTACAAATTAATATTGTTTTTCGCGCCGCTCGGTTTGTTTTTTTTACAAATATAGTTGATTTCAATACGTCTTACATCAAATTACGCTTCTGATAATTATTAACACGGGATTCTGTGATTACGTTTTAAGTAATCCTACTGAGTTAACTTAGCCGTTAATACAAAGTGCCTACCACTGCATGAGGGATAAAACGTGAGCTTACAAAAACTAAAAGTATACTATCTAACCATTTATATAACTATAAGCTTTTACGGATTAGATAAATAAATGCCTATACCGTTCACAATATTCTGTTTCTAGCTGATGCTACTGTTGCTGTGTAGTTCTGTGCTATGCACGAGTAACTGCCTTCTAACAAAATGGTTCTACGTGCTCCAGATAACAAATCACATTCAGAGGATTTTGTAAAAAAAGTCGCAATATAGAACATTTTGCTGTGAAGGAATGTTAAACCCTTTTTGGCATCCAAGCTAGAGGATCGTCCCTTTTCGGTTGCCCGAGACTGTTTATTTAATAGGGCTACGCAACTACGCTTCGTACATCCAGATCCTCTCTTCCATGCCACCTTAGGACCAGTCACGACGCGGTGACAAAGGATACATTTGACGTAAGCAGTCATCTGTCTTCACTCGTTCCATCTCTAGTCTCCCATTTCCTCCTATAGACCTACAAAGTACTCTCTTCAACTATACAACTATTACCGACAACATATTTCTCACGCATTTTAATATATTATTTTGTCTAATTGTGTATGGCTGTTTTTTACGATGTTACAATCCCCCTGCTGACTGAGGATGTAAGCTCCTACGATAAGTCGGTCAGTATCTACCACACTACATTGTAGCAACATCCCAGAACATATCCATCTTCATATTCTTTCTGTCTCGTTGCATATTTTACTGTTAGCTCAACCGGAATTATTTTCAAAGCTGATCCCCCAAAACTGAAAATCTTCTGCCCACAAAAAATATGTTCTGAGGCTTCATCTGTAGGAGAGCTACATGACATAGTCAAATGTGTAAGCCATTCACTCTTCTGTAATGCAATATTCCACTTTGCCAAAGCAATTAATTAGGTATTTGCAATTTTCTCTCCCATCGTAAACTCTATTTAGATTTCTTAGTGATATAATTATAAAATATTTTATTAAGAAAATAAAATATATCTATTTATCCTTTTACCACAGTGGATTTCACTATTTTTACAGGTTTCTGAGAAACAAGTAGTCAACTTTAGTAATTCCCCTGAGAAATAATACAGATAACATATCAAATACAGAACAGGCGTTCATATACTTTGCAGTAATACGTTATTACAGTTCATATGGCTTCAAACTACACAATTCTTTTGACTACAATTATATTTGCTGGTCGCACAAACAGGCGGGATTCGAGCTGAATGCCTGTTAGCAAGCTGAAGCTACGTCAAGTGGCCACACGGGCTCTGGCAGAAGAGACCCTGCTTACCATTTTCTGGTCTGTCTTAAAAGTAGGCTGAATGTAACATTTTCAATATCTCGCTGACTGAAATATCAACGCATCTCCCTTTGGCTTAGGTAAAAGGGTCTTTATTAGCGCGACACTGAAATTTCTGAACATCGCAGCGAAACAGGATAGCAATTCTCCGGTTATTTTTATCATAACTGTGTGAACGGTCATTTCGACCTTTCCGACACGTGTAAGACGCCAAGAGCTGTTGATAATAGCGACACAATGTAAGTCACTTGTAATCAGCTGTTTCGCCAGTAGCTGTTCATAATGGTTTCTCATGTGGAGGAATATTTGGCGAGTAGAATTTTTGTCTGACTGGTGATTTGAGGCAACATTTGGTAACCCCTTATGTTAAAGATTTTTCCCTGAGCACGTCTGTGACAATACTGATCCGTCAAGCAGGTTATGTAGCGATAACTCTCTTACTTTCAATCTTCGATACTTACTCATCTAAGACTTTCCTCGGTTTATTTAGTAGAACGTAAATTCAGTGGGCCAGGATTGCTTCATTACAGCCTACGTCATTATAAACGACCCATTCAAGACAATCTTCCAATCTAATTTGACTATGAAGATTTTTGTATTCTGGGTTGTTGCGCTGTTTAGTCTGGTCGATGTTAACCAACGTTTCAGAGGTCATACTGCCTCCGTCCTGATGATGGAGGCAGTATGACCTCTGAAACGTTGGTAAACATCGACCAGACTACACAGCGCAACAACCCAGAAGACAGAAATCTTTATACTCACCGCTGTGAAAACCTCAAATCTTACATATTTTGACTATATTACTGCTATGGAAAAGTCATGTAACCCAAGTGAAAATAAAATAAATTTTGAGCCAAGAAGGAAGGCCTAATTCATGCATTCAAGAAGAGGCAGATCACTAGAAATAGATCGGTAAGGAACAGATATAATTTTTATTTATTTCTTGTGACACATAACTTATTTACACAGAATGTAAAGAAGCGAATGTAACCAAAAATATACAATTCCTGCGACCTTGTTTATAAGAATTCAGCACGTCCTTTCTGTTAGCGACAGGTGGAGCACTTCTAATTTCAACGCAACTCACTCGGTTTGCAGTGTTAATGGATTCGCTATTGGATCCGTAATCCAGTATCGCATGCTATTCACACGTCATCGTAATGGCTTGTATAATGAAGGACGGACATTATGTAGAACACATGTCAACTACTTGAATTGTACTACAAACAATGCACAAGAGATCTACTAACACCAGTAAAATCTTTCCTCACTTAATGATTGACATTATAAAAAATGTTCTCTCTAAATATCAGCAGATGAAATGTACTCTGTAGGAGGGATCTTGGTGCCACTGACTTATCTTATCAAAGCTTCACATGTCAAACGTCACATATGACAAGGACATTGTTGACTCATGCATTATAGCCTGATTTCTTGTAACTGACAATTTAGGTTCTGTGTCACTTCTGTTTTACTTATCTTGTGAGCACATATATGCCACTTGTACACTGTGTTTAAAAGCTTTCATTTTCATGGGCTGTCATGCCTTTTATGGGCATTGCATGACACTTTTTACATTTTATTAAGTTATACTATTTTTGTAACGATATAATAAGTTGGCATGATCGTTTTTAATATTATAGGCCTATTGTGTCATTTATTAATCTCGACTAACAAAATACTCAGTCGTTCAGAATTCAGTCTGTTTAAACAGAAAGCTTAGCTACAATTCTGAAATGTAAGTCCTGTTCATATGAAAGTTGTGATAAACTTTTAAGTGTTAGGATTATACTTTACTAAGAATTATATTGAGAAACTTCAGATTTATTGACTTCATTAGATTGTATTAGAATTATCAGACCAAGTAGATTATAACAGAGGCATATACAGCAAGAATAAAAAGATAGAGAGAAAATATACAACATTTTGGTCAAGAAACCCGAAGGAAGGAGATCAGCTAGACTACCTGGGCGTAAGTTGGATAAACAGGCCTATATTAAAATGTATTTTAAAGAAATTCGGTTGGAGCATTCATCCAGCTCACGACAGTTACCAGTGAAAATGGTAATGAAACTTTGACATTCATGAAAGTTGGTGAATTTATTGAACAGCTGAGCAAGTAGGAATATTAGTCTCTGAGGAAGGGCCCGCTCCATAAAGTTTTTTAGTTATAGGATTATTCTGCTAGCGGTCAAGCACTGTTTATACCATACAATTATTTATAGTTTATTTAAGGCATTTGCCTAGAGTGACTGAGGAAAATAACAGAAGTCTCAGCCAGGATAGCCATTCTCCGGGCCGAGATGTGAACCCGGGATCTCCCTAATACAAAGCATCAGGAGTGCAAAATACTCGACCACGACGTTTGGCATAAAACCTTCAAATATGTATCTTAAATTATATTGTGGCTTCCACTTATATTCGCATTTAAGTTCATGTCCCAAAGCTTAAAAACTTTCCAAGTTTACGTGAGGAGATCGCTTACCGGTACCTGAAACGAACGCACCTTCGCGGGGTTTGCGATGTCAACGAGCGTAGTAATCCTCTTGTACTCATGCATACAAAAACCTTCCAGTAACAGGTCTACTGCCATTACAATTACCGTGAAGCTTCCACAACAGATTTAAAGAAGAAATATGATTTTTACCTTATATCTATCCTTACGTTCTGAACAAGAGCCTACGATAAAGGAATACAAAATTCAATCAATCTCCTAATTTAATGTATTCTTAAACTGCCCATGAATGTAATTGTGATTTATCAGGATTGTTTCCAAATACGTCTATTAGATTATAATGCCTATTTAAAATTTACCACATTTTCGAAAGGTTTATTACCTAACTTTATAACTTTTATTATAATTATGTCCTCCGTATTTGACACAGCATTTACGATAATATCAAAAGTAGTTTCGCTTAAATTCTGTAAAGGCATGCTACCATTCGGGTCGTATCTACGTATCTTGCTGTCTTTCATCCACAGATAAATAAAAGTGCAAAACTGCCTAGGAAAGTCTACAGAATAAGATGAAGAAACGTTAAGCTATTTTTCTCATCCTAGAGGGAGAATACATTTTGAGGATGCTAGGAAATATTTGGAACTAAGAGAGAAAAAGCAGTCTGGTGTTAGACTCTTATAAAAACCGGGATAAACCGTTGGGTTCCGTGACAGATGGAAAATTTCTTAACTAGCTAGGCAACCATTACTTTCCTAAGAAGGATTTTGCTCCATGGAATAATTTACTTTATGTGTTGTCTATTTACAAACCTGTATATATGCCACGGTCCATAATTGATGTGACAAACTGAGTATAAATCTTTAACTTACGCTGTATGGAAAGTTACAACGATTCAAATTTTAGCACATACTTCGATTTCCAGTCTCAGTAAGAGATTAGCTACTTTAGTCTATTGAGCAAATGTAACGAAAACTTCGCACTGTTTAACATTTTTAAAATAAATTATAGCCCGGTCTACATAACTGCGCTATAAATGCCAAAGATAGATTAATGACATTACCAATAAGTTAATTACCTTCCCCAATGGGGAATTTTTATTACACAGTTTTCATTACGCAACGTGTCCCGATGTTCCAACAGTGCACCTAGAAATAAAACCCCAAAAATGAGTTGCAATATGAGGCTCATATCACACACCCCACTCATACAATCCATCAATTCTTTATTGCCACAGAGGGAATGGCTATAAATTTTTATTAGTTTTTGGAAATATGAATTAAAACTCTCTTGGTTCAACTGTGAAATCTCAAGGTACATTAACAAGGTAACCCGGAATAATTTCGTACGCCACACTGGGATTAGGCACAACGTGTACCAAAAATACTGCAGTCCGACTGTGGGGAGGGAGGGGGGGAGTCCATTGGGAATAATTCCAGTTCTTTCTGCGGCCAGTTGAGCGCTCAGTGTTTCGCCAATATTAAATTTAACAGTGTTACACAGTGACAGACTCGTATCTCATTGACTGTAACTCGTTCTCTGATAGTCTAAGCTCAGTCGGGATAGACGGTCTCCATTTCGAGATTTGAAGCCGGAACTCCCGAATATGAAGCAGGAGTGCTAACCACTCGGCCTCGACGTGCGATTACTGCTGTCTGCTATCTTGAGTATTCTATTCGTGATTTTATTCAGGCTCTACAAGTACACAGCCTACAAAGACATTACCTTCATACTAAAATGACCACTTATAGATCTTCTTACATGTCAGCATAATAACAGCTCAGTTCCTCACAACTAAATCTGAATAGTTCCATAAAAATACCGCGCCGCCATCTTCATTCCACATTCATTCTGATAGGCCATGTGGTAACGCACACAATCATCCTGCTATTTTTTATCTCACATAATGTAGCTTGTAGACCATAGCTGATAAAATAAAGATAACTTCAGTAACATAAAAAACCGAGAAACAGCCCTGACAGCGAAACATGTAGCCATAATGCTCTTCAACATGAATAGCATTCCTTACAGAGCTGACTGACGTCACACTTAAATTATTCCTCATGTAGGTTAAAATCCTCATTGTTCATATTTAATTTCAAAGACAAGAACCTGGGGGCAATTAACTTTCTCTTTTGTATCCTGAGGGGAGATGTAAAGTCACAGAATTGTGACTGCCTTTGCTAAGAAGTTATACGTAGGCCTACAACATTTCCATCACGAAGATACACACAAACTACATCCAAATTTTGAAAAAATCGTAATGTTGCCCAGTCTGCTGACAGCTGTTAGGCCTTCTTTGTCAAAATGATTAAATATGACGGCCGATGAATCTGTTACTATTGAAATATCGATTATTATACCACATAACGACACTGTTTCGAACGAGAGAGGAGAGTCATCATGAATAGCGAATAAGGATTTTGAAGTTATTGTGGCTTCTCAGCAGGCATAAATGACAGATCTTTGTGCGCTCTGTAGACTATTAAATTCTCACAACAAAACTCAATAACAAACAACTGAAGATCGTATTTGGGTCCATCTACAGCAGCGTAAAGGAAATGTTGTCCTTAATACTTAAGTAAACGTCAGAAAGGAGTGGAGGAAAAACTCCACCCATTCCTTAATCCTGGCATTAGACAGTCTAGAGATGAGTGGTTTGCTTCACGCTCCGGCCACTTTATCCCCGAGGAAAGAATCCCGGTCCCCACTGGGTAGGAGGTTGGGTGTGCCCAAGAACCAGTTTGGGTGCGGTACCTAGTAGATCTGTCGCCTTGACGGTTTGGAACCCCGGTCATCCAGCTGCAGCCTAATCACTGCAACGACTGAGTTACCAGTCTCCTCCAGATAGACTTTTCTCATGTTGTTTTTACTTCAATGTGAAAGTGAACATGTGATGAGGAAATGCACAACAAAACAAAATAATAGAACCAACTCAACTCGCCGAAGCCTATGTAAAACTTGCGGACCCCAGGTACAGAAACACTGAATTGGGTCCTGACATAAACCAAATGATTTCTGCAGATCACAAAGCTTCTTGTGTGCCTCACGTTGACACATCATTTTCAATTTACTGTTTCCTCTCATAGGTCCAAATATTTTCCTACGCTCCAATTACAATGTGCAGAATCTAAAGTACGCAATTTCCATTTTCAGAATACGAATCGCGTTTGGCTGGAAAAAGAATTCCAGCCATAAAGAACACGACAAATCTGTCTTCTATAAATGACATTAGCAGTTCAATTTTAACTGTCCCACAGTGTTTTTATTAGGAGGCAGAAACGAGCGGATCAGATGACGGCAGTCAAAGAAATTGTCTTTGGTTTTAGCCTCTGCAATCTGCATGTTCCAGTCCTCCATTAATTAGTGCAGTGACATAGACTGATTTCCGTATGTGAAACAAGAATACCGCGACATGGCAGGGGAATATAAATTAAACCGAAGCGCACCATATAAAAGTCAAAGTTTCAGATTGTCACAGATAGGGAGCGCATGGTCCGGCCAGCCAAGTGCTTTGTTAATCCGGTGGCTGTTCAGGTGAGACGTGCAGAGACAACTCACAGGTGAAAGACACAGATACAAACTTGAAACACGTTACGTCACAACTCCGCCCCCATCACAATATGGCCTCGGCTCTCATTGGTTCTCACTTGCCTAGCCTTGTAGCAATTTAGTCACGCCCCCTGCCGAGCCATAGATGACAGATGAACATCACGCTCCGCCCAAGAAAAAAAGAGAAGTAACAATTTTATGGCGCTATGAGCTGTAAGGTTACGTCGTTGCTTCATGACGTCATGCGAATCTCGTGACGTACTGCCCACGTGTCGCGGTATTGGAGGAGAAGGTGTGAGCTTCCTGGAGTGAGAAATGGCGAAGGAATGATTGACAGCTGTCAAGATGCCAGCGAAATCTGGCGTCTGCATCACAGAACGAGCAGTTCCTTATCGTGTCATCTCCCCTTCTCAACACCCGAGCCACCGTATTTTCTAACTTGGGCTGTTGCTGACCTACTTCAGTGTCTTTCTTTAGCCCTCCGGCGGAACGAAACAGCAGGTCCATTCATCATTACCAGAATAGCCTCTGTTTGTGAGGGAATCAATTAGCTGTATCAGACTCCAGTTCGGGAGGCGAACAGTGTGGATGGCATTATCCCTGTTTCTCTTCAGAACTAATGATTGTGAATGGAGGGGCAACATAGATGACTCGAAGTAAGGTACTTCAGGGTTTGTCTCCAGGGAATGGCATACAGTGCGGTCCTCACTAATCAATGAGAAAGTTTGATAAGAGTGAAAGAAGTGTTTAGAACCCCTTTTCGATCTCGCTATCAGAGAATGCTAATGTATCACTTTCAACTGATGGGCAACGGACGATTTGGTATGAAAATTAAAATAAGCCGGGGTCAAAGTCCTCTATCCAACAGCTATACTGTTACTAATACTTCTTTTCAAACATCTCTTACAATCATGGGCCTTCAGTTTATTATGAGGAGACTAGCTACTATTTTTAACACAATATTAGTGTGTCTGAGGAAAACATTGATCACGACAGTTAGGATAGGATTATGAACAAAACATCTGACAAGAAAACAGATTTAGCGTCACAGCTGTTTGTATGCGAAACAGAAGATAATCATCTTTCTGTTTCATGATTCACGATGGTCTTTGTATCTAGATACAGTCAGTAGACAGTTCAACACAGGCCTCTGCAATGCAGAACGGAGAGTGGAAATTCACACTGCCTCTTCTCACGGCGATTATAAAGATGACTATGGCCCGATAGACGTTTATCATCTTTTAGAGGTCCTTGCTGCCTTTAATATCAGGGCACCCTGATGATGGAGGCAACAAGGACCTCTGAAACGTTGGTAAACTACTACCAGACTACACGGCACTACAACCCAGAAGACATTTTCATAAGCTACCTAGTGTACTTCAGATCAATATTAATAAGAATTATGTAATTTTCTACAATCGCAACACTAGGCCACTAGGCCTACCACGATTATCTAGTGGGCGTATCTCTCACCAGAAGACAGCTACGACACGTTGTAATTATTTAGTAGAATAGCTATAAGTTTAACTATAACAGACTAATTAAGTATTATCTAATACAGGCATACAAAAATTAGATGAATAGGCCGAAACCATAGAGTGACATACAAATGTTAGGTAAGTATATATTGTGTAATAGTCAATAGTACGTCATAGGCTGATATGAATTTCTTATTTTTCGCTATCGAAAGCGTTGTTCGGCCTGCTATTTTCCTGCCAACTGTTCGCTGTACAGACATCAGATCCCATGCAAGTGCGCCTTTTTGCGCCATGCCAACGGCGAATCTGCGCGTTATCCTTGTTCTTTGTGCTAACATTTGTTATTAAAATGATGCAATTAAAAGTGTATAAAATCACAGTTGCTGACATGAAATTCTAGCCTATAATCGCTCAATCTTCACTTCAATGCTTGTTATAACACAATGGCGTGTAAGCCTATAGAGAAATATAATCGGTACCATTTCCTATTCCGTTTTAAGGTACTATCTGACATCTTAAATCATTAAACTATTCTTTGTCTTAAACCCCAATACTACATGAAAGTTTTTATTGTAATATTTTTTGTTGTAGTAACAGATAAATAATGCATAACGATGGATCAGAAGTGGCCTTGCTTCGCTTGCTTGTAAGGATCTCTATCTAGGTATTAAAGTAGGGAACCAACTTAATATCAAAACGTGCGTCATTCCGTTTTCATGCGTGTTACTGCTAATGAAGCACGCATTTCGTGTCAGACTGTCAGTGGCTAAAGTTCAAAGATTATCCCTTTGAAGCCGAATATCACATAAATAATGCTTAAGAATGTTGTCCGTACCTCGAAGAAAACATATCACACCTCCGTTACAATAATTAACTTGTTAATGTTGCTTAAGAAAATAATCGGTGTTTATAGTTACCACTGGGATTTAAAGGGTTAATAGAGAACTGATAATTTAATAACCGAAACATTTTATTTTTTCTGTGTCTTAATGTGACTCACCAATTTATGTGGGCATGAGCCGAATATAAATAAAACTGTAAAATTCTGCCACAGGAAGGAAGTCCGAGAAGTTCCTATCCCCTTTCTAGAACCAGTGTTTGTTGTAAAATAATTTATTTGGTAACTTTAAAGGAGTGAACCATCGCAAATTTAGGCTGCTTGTTATTGCTGTGATGTCAAAGAGGTTGCAGTAGGCTGAATCTGTAGATCGAATAAACGAAACAAAAGATTAGTAGTGAAGCCTCTTGATAAGCTAATACTTTTAATGTTCATACCACTGAGGGATATATAAAACCGAGATATACACATGGAATTTTTGGCAATCGATTATGACGATGTGACCACGATATAATGCCTATGCACTTCGTCTAACAGCATGCTCGACACCTCGATTTTATACTAGGCAGTTCTTTAGTTATCCTAGTTAGATAAAATATGCCATTTTAAAATCAAATTAAGAAAATAAATATAAAATTATCACGGGCCTCTTGTTCCATGTAGCTGAGAACATTTCAGTCAAATTCCGCCGCAATTGACTGCTGGATTGATTTGTCCTTCGTCGCACAAAGGAATGATGACAAAGAAGTGAACTTAATGTGCATTTGTGCATGTGAAAACATTCCCTCACACATCAAATAGGCAGAAGGCTCTCCGGAAGAACCGGAGTTGGTTCTGCCAGTGGTAGTTATTTTGGTGGCACGAGGACATCTGTGCCGTTACTGTGCAACGCGATGGAACATGCGTCGATCAAACTGTCCCTTCGTGTGTCAGAGCTACAAACAGTTCCACCTCGCATACTGTTCTTTAATCCTGACCAGAAATTCTTTTCTTTGTAAAGATCCTGACACTTAAAGTGGACCGACTGGCTCTTTCTTTAAGAACGTTCTTTCAATGTTCCTATGGACGTTGTAAAAAATTTCTCTTCAGCATTGTTGAAGCAAGGATACATGAATCTTATTCGCTAGTAGATAATATTCTATACAAACATAAAAGTGTACACTTATAGATAGTGACCTACAGCCTAACTGAAATATGAACCGATTGTGGTGGATCCAGGCATTACCCCCATTCCTTAATTTTTGATTATTGTTGGAGGTGTGGGAGTACAGACGTGAGGAAATACCCTCATTGGATCCGACAGGTCTCGCACCAGAAACCTTCTGCACAGAACGATAGTATTACCATATCTCTATACCAAAGAGCCCCCGACGGTGAGGCTATAAGTAAGAATAGTCTGATACTGACGATGTTGATCACAATGCAAATCAGGCAAAGACTTTCGTTCGTGCAATTAAAACACCGATACAGCCTACCAATTTAATCTGAATTGTACAGGGAATCGTTCAGTTCTTATCTCGGCGAGTGACATCTGTTTCACATTTTGTGAGTTCCCTCGCCCTCTTGATTTAAAATCCCTATTTCAGACCACTCAGTACTTCACGTATGATCTACGTTCACTCACTGATTAGCCTAATGCAAATCTTACGAACCAACAGACCATTCGCAGTGGTTTGTAACTTTAACTTGGAGCAAGAAAGCTTTTCGCCGAGGTCGGTAAAAGCATGGACATTAAACTTTTTTTAAAAAAAGGTGAGTTTCGGGTTAACCTGGCCTACAACATTCCTTTTTCCTTGTTTACTATAGGCTATTTTAATGGTAAATGTGGCAAACTGCACCTCAAGAACCGTCTAATGAATGCGTGGCGCACTTAGGTTTTCAAAAGCAGAAACAGTTTTTAAAGTATACCTATGAGAATATCTGTGTAGGATGTTTTCCTATTTCTTTTTTCCGTCAGTCAAGATTACATTCACACATGAAGGGACATGTGAGAAGCGTAGAGAATCGCTCTTGGACATGACGAAACTGCAGTTTACAGATGGGGGATAAAGAAGAATGTCAGACTTGTCTTGTACATGTAGATGTCTGCCTACTGGCTTGCTTAAAGGTATGCTTGGTTTTTTTTGTGTCGGATTCCAGCGCCTTCTATCTCTTGTGTGTTTCTATTCGAGCAGCATATAGGCCTACACATGGGGGAGTTAGACGGACCGACTTATAGGCTTATGTCACGTGTCTCCATACCGTTACTGGCCCCTTGTTACTTTAATGAGACAGATTCCGGAACTGTCAAGACTTTACTTTTTGTATCTTTTTTTCTTTACATATTTTTTTATTTCTCTCTCCCTACTCCTTTTCCTCAATATGTTGGCTCATGCGCCGTCCTGTCCCGTCCCTAACATTTCCTGTCACCCTTCGCTTGTCTGTACAGCAGATAGGCTGCCTAACAGATCTTGTCTGTCTGTTCTCTGTCACGAATTTAATCTCTGGAATTCTATGTCAGGAACAATATATAGGGCTACATATTGCTGCTTCTTAATATCGTTGGTAAATAGAATATATGTCTTTATTTTTATCTCTAGAACTCTGCGAGTTCATGATACGCCACTGATCTAAACGTGTTTAATTGAAAATTATTTATCAACAAAAAACCATATTAGCTTTTACATTTACTTGATTATTTACTATACAAATATCAGGGTTTAGTGGGACTGAAATATACATAAGAAAATTGCGGCTTCGGACTAGAACTCCTGCCTCATCTTCGGGAGGCACTGGGTTCAAATATAAGCCCTGTAACCTAACCTAACCTAACCTGATTTAAGTTTTTGTGGATTTCCGTGTTACAGCCAAGAAAATTCTGGTGTATTGCCTTGTATTATTCACAAAATAATTTTTCGAATTTCTTTCCTTCTAGCACTATCAAAACACAAGTTATGCTTCCCTTGTGTCTTTGCAGTTAGGTCTAATGGGATATTATCAGTGTTTGCCTGTTATTGGCTTCTTGCCGTTGGCAAACACTTTAATACATGAATTGAATTGAATTATCTAATGGCGTATTCGCAGACCAATGGGCTACTGGATAAGCGTGCCAGTTAACGGCATTTCAAGACATGCAATACTTGATACTGGAATTACAACATCGGTATCCAAGTGGAAAATGACTGACAAATATTCAAAGAGGGATTACTTTTCTCGCATCTTCATCCCAAGATCATTTATGTCACCAACTTCTATATCATCTAGTTTTTTTTAATTAATTAAATTGTAGGCCGTAGTTTATCATTAAGTATTATAGTTTTATTACAATGTCGGGACCATCTGGGTCTAGGAAGTCGGGCACAGTTATGACAGATCGCCCCCTCCAATCTATTCTATGAGAGATGCAAAAGTGAAGCGGGCTTAAATTAAAGAGGCGCAAACCGAGTCCCACCTGTACTTAACTTGCCTGACTTAACTAAACCTAACCTAACCTAACCTAAACAAGCCTAAGCCAACCGTACACAAAATGCAACCTAATCCAATTTAACTTATCCCTACCAAACTTACACGAATCCAAAATGACCGACCTGCATAGGATCAAACCTACCACCGCTTATGGACTTCCAAATAACGTTACAGGACTTCTCCAGAATTTCTCCAGCAATTCTCCATGACAAAATATTTCCGCATAACGTCTCCTGGACTTCTCCGACATTTGTCTATGACTTTTCAAGCATTTCTCCAGGAATGTTCCTTCAATTGTCCAGGATTCTCCAGCACATCTCCAGGACATTCCCACGACCTCCCGATGAACACGATAGAAAGTCTCCAGAACTACCAAACCCATCGTAAAACAACATCCTTATATAACCTATACTTAACTTACGTGACTTAAATAAACCTAACCTAACCTAACCCAACTTAACCCAAAATTCAACCTAATCCAATGTAACGTATCCCAATCAGTATTAAACAAATCCAAAATGACCGATGAGCATAGGATCAAACCCACCACCGCCTATGGACGCCCAAATAACCTTCCAGGACTTCTCCAGGATTTCTCCATGACAAAGAAATTTTTGTATAACATCTCCAGGACTTCTCAAACACTAGTCTAGGACATTCCCAGGATTTCTCCAGGAATTTTCCTGGAATTCTCCAGAATTCTCCGGCACTTCTCCAGGACATCCCCACGACCTTCCGATGAACACTATAGAAAGTCTCCAGGACAATCCAACACATCGTAAAACAACAACCTTATATAACTTATTGTATTAGGCCATTATGCAGCGAAATACTGGACTTGTTTGTCAGGAGTCTTAAACATATTCTTTGAGGAATAAGTAATCTTTAACGTGTTTCTTGTATAAGTAGGTCTATATATCAGATTGAAGAAAAGTAACCTTTTCAAGCAGAAAACAATTGGAAAGTTATTTCTGATACAGCGTTCTCTACGACTCTTCGGACGTCTAAGAATATTTTAGTGTGAAATGGTAAAAAGAAATGGATAAAAGACACTCGATTAGAATTAGGAGTGTTGACAACTTGGCTGAATGATTATAATTAATATAATTACTTGATCAAAAGAAAAATAAAACTAAGCTGCACTACCAACGCTGGCAATAAATGGTCAACATTCCGGATTAAGAATTATCAAACAAATACAAAGTTATGAAATTGATGAATCAGACCAATTATCTAATTATTTTATAGATCAGTTTCCCACATCAGAACAGCATTTGCAGCAGATTAAAGAGCAAGAGGTTGACACAGCGTAAATTAGAAGTGTTTGCCTGTCGTGTAACCAGCAGAAAGGTTTCGAAACGAATGATGAAGTGGCTGTTTCCAACCCACAATTCCCGTTGTCAAAGACAGAGGCCGAAACGCAGGAAAGCGTTTAGAGGTAGCTTCAATCAAAATGATAAAATTATGACACAACATGAAAATACAACTAAAGCTAAAAAAAGGGGTTGTGTAATTTAAAGTGACACACATTTTAACAACCTCCTCTGGTTTTGTACTCATTTATTATCTTATGAAATGTCTTAAGGAAAGGTAAGAAAGACAGCAGCTCGTCCGAAGTGAGGTCTCTCTATGAAGAAGATCGACGAAGGAGAAGCTTTCAAATGGTTCATTCACACTCCGAGCTGAGTGTTTTGTACGTTATTTAACGGTGATTATTCAATAGCGGAGATTGTGCTGTAGAATCATATGAAAGAGGAATAGAATAATTAATGATATTCTTTACAGGCAATTACATATTTTCACAAAAATATGCCGTTAGAAATGTAATGGGCTTAAGATAAATACTCAGCTCTAATGATGGCAAAGGAAATATTCTGATTCACCAGTGAACATTTACACACTTAGCATTTTTAGCTAATTGTCAAGAGCGCTGAATGTACACTGAATTCTACTTTTCGGTTAATGCTTCCTGGCTGCTGAAATAATCTTATTATAAGATGCTCTTATACGTTCTGAATAGTAATGACTCAGATTAATTTATATTATGCAGTCCCACACAAGAACCGTTAAATACCTTCACTTGAAACCATCAACTGGTATTTCGTACTACATCAGCTGTTCGAAATGGCGAACTTCTTGGATTATATACATGTCAGCTGCCTTTCTTTTTCCCTTCATTATATACCTTCAATTCTGAATTTGACAGACTCCATTATAGTATTTTTTACAAAGGCTAAACACAATCAAATCAATAATTGGCTCTTAGTTAATGCACAACACAGATTGCGGGGGCGCTGTATATCTATAACAAGCGCTTTGAAATGACTTGTGTGATTATTTTGGCACATACAGTGAGTGGAGTTCACTATTTAAAACTTTCCCTTACGTTCTCATCGGCTATATAGAAAAGCGATTTTTTTTATAATTTAGCCTGGATAGAAAATAGACATTTGATAGTAAAGTTAACATGATAAAAAGGAATAGTATGTCTTATATCTGAATTTGTAGTTTTCAAAATTTATTTCTTATTAGAACTAACTAATTTTTGAAACTCGTACGAAAGCGTACCATAGAAACCCGAGAATCGTAAGGAAAGATTACAAATTTAGTCATTTTATAACATTAGCTGACAACAAATAAATATTCCACCACAGTACTTAGAAACAGAGAAGTGCAGTACGGTCTATATTCAAAATTTTTATGTCAGATTTGTGGAACTTATACATTGCCTAATCAGAGCATGACTTCATAAAAGCGTCACGCGTTTCCTGAATAATTATTTATAAATTCACAGTGACCTCTCGGCCTATATGCTCATTACAATCGACCTCACGTGGCTCACTGAAGACACATAATTAGCCCTGACAACATAATTAGGACCGAGACGTTAAAATATTACTGGCCTGAAAGAAATAATTCAATCAGAAAATATGCTTTAAAGCCACAACTCACTCTAATGCAGAAGGAAGATGACGGGTACAAGGGAAAAATGTTAACATACGTAAAACAGCAAAATTTACCAACATTTCGAGCCACAATGTGCTAAACGAGGTCCTTCTAAAATGACCTGCAAACCTACTTCAGCAGAACTTTCAGACTAAGGTGACAACGAAGATGCATTTATTATCACAAACATTGAAAGTAGTCTTATATTATAGCATTAAGGTTATGTTTTCATCTCTCGGCGTTAAATATGCCATCCTTGGACCAAATTTATATTACAGACTAATGTAAACTAATAAAGTGCGGAGTATATTAGTTTCTAATGTAAGCGTGGCCCGAAAATGACATTTACTTTAGAAACGTGTTGCCAAAACTACGAGGAACTAATTAGTTTGAAAGTAAATTACTCTGTTGTTGGTATAAATAAATAATATTTTATATAGCCCAATCTAAAAATATTTATCAAATGTGATTACGAGCTAATGAGAATATATTATGTTATAATATGTGCGCCATTTAAATTTAAAATTGAAAACTTCATGGCATCTTATCAGGTCTGTAAATTATTACCAATGTCTCGAAGGTTGCTAAAGTAAATGTTTATTTATGAAAGGATCGTTTTCGCTTTTAACTAAAGTAAGCCCACTTAAGGAACAAGCGTGGGAAACATATTTGATATAGGTCAATGAACAACTTCTAATCGTAAGGATATTGAAATATAGTTAATTTAAACATAAACTTGAATCAGTTAACTAAGTGTTGTAAGGAAGAATTTGGGTTGTAGTTTTGAAGGAACACATGTACATTGTTCCTCTTAACAATGACGTTCTCTCGCTTCTAATTGGTCACTGTCGTCCTGGGTAGCCTGTATCACTTCGTCTGGGTACGCCACACGTGAAGCCAAAGGAATTCGATAATGATACCGCTCACCAGCGAAGACAGTTTCTACTTCTTAATGGCCTCAGACAATACGTCACTTCTAACAGTTTGTTGGCACGTTTACAATGACAAGTTGCAAAAGAGAGCCTAGTAGATTCGCCAAATGTGTCTGTCCTTCTGCGAGTATGTAACGCCTCAAGAATAGCTGAAGGGATTTTAATAACATTTCATGTTAAGGAGTTTTGAAGAAATTTATTCGAAACATTTGAATCTTGGATAGGATCGGACATCAACTGACACTTTGCACAAATATTGCGCTAAAATTAAAATTTTCCAGCATGTTTTTGTATTAGTTTTAAAAACTGTACTATTTTTCTCTAATCTTGCGAGGAAAATAAATATATATTATTCAAGGCAAGGCTCACACTAAATGCGGACGGAATAATAATTTGCTTCAAATGTAATATCAACACGTTTCTCGTGCCCCATATTTGAAATACTGTCTGAAACAGGTATAAAACTTTCAGCTCCTAAGTTACGTAAACAATATGACCATAAGAAGTTGTTAAAATTATGAGCAGACATTACAGATCTTAGAGAAGAATGGTGCAAAGGAGTAGGCTGGAATTCACTGGCCCAAAGCAGGATCCAGTGACGGGCTTGTACAACAGAGTTGAGCTACTATTAAATTCTCAAAAGAGACTCTACTCTATGACGCTAATCACAGCAGACATTATATCAAATTTTGTGCAGATATCAAAGAAACTGTTGACATGTATTTTACAAAAGTTTACAAAGTAAGTTACAGACGTTTATGTAACGTAACATAGAGAACTAAACATCTTACGTTATTATTGTTATTATTAACTTCTAAAATGAAGGCGTTGCTCTCAAATCAGCCTTTAATTAGAATTTAATCTTGGATTGATCGAAGAAAGAACATGCTTTCAGCGATATGAAATTAATATACAGAACGTCACTGGGACCTATGCAGGTGAAGGCAAAGCAGTAATACGTCTGTGGCTAGATACAGCTGCAAGGAAGGACATACAAACTGAAACATGCCAGAAGCCACATGAATTATTCATAAGTAAAATTTATTCAGAAATCTTTAGGTTTAATTTAAGGAATGGCGCAGATATGATCGTTAAAACCAACTTCGTTATATAAGACTGAAAATAGTTACAAAAGCAGAACTTTTATTAAGCGTGTATTGATTGGCAATTTCAACATATACGCTTATATTTTATGCAGAAGAAACTTCGTTAGAAGATTGGATAATATTAAAAGTTATAGCGTAATTTAATATTTTAAAGTTCAGTGACACATACAGCGACGCAAGCAAAACGATTAAAATGTATTAGTAAATCCTGTAACGTGGTTAACTGCGGAGACGACATGTAGTTGTCCCAGTTGTGTGGAGAAGAGTGGAAATTAATTATATAATTTTATTTGCACATTCTTGTACTTCTTCACCACAGTAGAACAGAACAGCAATAAAATGAAAACAGGCAAGAGATTTTATAAATGCTAACAGATTTAAATCAGCTAGCTAAACGTCATACAACAGCATTCTTACTGAAATTTTGATAGTCACTAAGCTGCTCAATAAATTTAACATTTTTTGACCTGAAGATTCATTACAGTGTGTACAAAAGCCTGTCTCTAGACACTATCCTGAGCCAGATAAATTCAGCCATAAGTCTATAGACAGGAAGAGACGAATTTGTTACTGACAAAGTAAAGGGAAGAAATCCTTGAACATGGTTGTCTTCTGAGTTGTTGCACCGTGTAGTCTAGTAGAAGTTTGCCGGCGTTTCAGAGGTTCTTGCTATCTCCATCATCAGGGCGATCATCATCGGTAAACTTCTACCAGACTACAAGGCACAACAACCCCGAAGACAGCCATCTTCTGACTCGCCGCTGTGAAAACCTCAAATCCTTCTTAATAATTCATATTTTTTGTTTTCCCAGAGTGGGGACTACCCTTGTCCTATTAGTTTCCTAACTGATTGCACCGGTATTGCTCCTGATTTATTCTAGAAAAAAGCAAATAAATTAGCATAAAAATCATCAGGTTACTAACGGATTCCGGAACAACAGGAGTGCTGTAGGTAGATAACTAAATTATCTGTAAGTCATATTTACAAATCCCAGTAGTTAAAAAATTGGGCCTAAGAGGGAAGACGATGGGGCATGCAGAAAACCGCATAATGATGAGCTTAAAAACTGTACTGCTCCCCCAATATTGTCAAGGTGATTAAGTCGAGAAGAATGAGATGGGCTGGGCATGTAGCGCGCATGGATGGGACAAGAGGTGTGCACCGGGTATTGGTCGGGAAGCCTGAGGGGAAGAGACCGCTGGGGAGACCTAGACGTAGATGGGAGGATAATCTCAGGCGGGATCTATGGGAGTTGAAGGAAACTGGATTTTGTTGGCACAGGACAAGGTCCGGTGGAGGGCTTTGGTTTGTTCGGTGAAGAACCTTCGGGTTCGGTAAGCCATCTAGTTAGTTAGTTAGTTACTTAGTTAGTTAGTAGTTAAAAAATCGTCCGATAAAGGAAACCGAAGACGGATATGGACAAATACGGATAACGAGAACTTACAGTAATAGCTCGCAGTGATTTTAAGGGGACGTTTCAGATTCTATTTAACAACATTTTACCACTTAAAAGCACGTTCCACAGCAGGCGTAAATTTTATTGTTTGGGTCGGCGGTTATTAAGCTGTGAGGAATGACTGCTCCATGAAGTTTGTTAGTCAAATATAATCGTCAATAATTAGTTACATTTCATTCATCATTTAAAGAAACCGTGTAAAATAATGTAGCATTTAAAAACTGAAATATGAACGCTATCGGTTATCTTTACCTTATTGCTTTCCGTCGAAATTTTTCTGGCTGATGTACACCCCTCAGAAAGTTCAGTAAAATGTAAGGGAACGTAATGAATATTTCGGAGCTGTGTTACGTCTGAGGTGGGTGAATTATCGAACAGAACTGGCGTGAGGACTGCCGTATGATTGAGAGCAAAAGCGAGATGGGAGACGAGGGAGGGAGACGAGAGGCTGATACATTTCCATGTCAACTTCTAAACATATGCGGCACTCAAGCAATAACTACAAATCATTTAGCAGTCTAGTGCCGCAGCGCCATTGCTAGAGGATATATGGTAGATGCATAAACTGGTCCCCAGCATCTCCTAGTGTCGATTTCAAACGTAGGCCAAAGCAGCTACATGACCTCTTACTGGGAATTAAAAAAGGCTATGCTTGAAATTTATCTTTACTTAAACGAGTTTAAAATACTGCTATGATTTTTTTATCCTTTCGTAATGAGCTTTCTTTCTCCTAGTTTATTAAGGCTGAATTATGGAATTGAGTATAGATTGACTGGGCCATTTGCTTAGATATTCTCACCCGCCAAGTTCTTTTTATAAGTGACGTGAATCTGAAAAAGTATACCCCTCATCCTCTCTTTCACCTGCTTTACAGAAATAAATATCTTGAAACATACACCTATTAATATAGCTATGAAAGTCAAGTTTAAAATTATGTAGGTTGAAAAAGAGTTATGAATCGAAATACGAGAACATTTCTTTCGCTCACTGAAAGCTGTCCAGTAATAACATTTTTCAAAACGGCGATTCCATTACGACACTTTCGACATTTCGATTCTCGTCTAGAGTTTAAAGTGATTCTAGGTCAATGAATGGAGATTTATTCTCAAGTAATATGCATGGAGATGCCGAACATATAAGCACATGATAAATGTCTTCTGGGATGTTGTGCCGTGTAGTCTGGTAGAAATTTACCGCCGTTTTATGAGTGCTTGCTGCCGCCATCATCAGGGTGATGAGTCATCGCCACGCGGCCTCAGCCCACAAGAACGTGACAGCATCAACCCATTGGTTTTAAAGTCAGGATTAATCAATCTCCCAAACACTAAACTGTCTGCATGAACACCTACTAGCATAAGTTATCAGAATTTTTTTATTTCTGTCCATCACAAACTGAAACTAATGTCTCCTCTTCGATAAAATTACTACGTACATTAGGATACAAGTTTAATTCAAACAATAAAGAGAGAGAGAGAAATACGGAACTAATCTCCGACCCAAGTCTATGGAGCAAGGTTCTTCTCCAGAATCATATCCAGCAGCTCAGTTCCTCAAGAAATTTTCTACCTTTCATGAAAATCGAAGATTCATTACGGAATTCACAAGAGTCCAGCACTGGTCTCTATTCTGAGCCAGCTAAATCCGTTTCAATCACAGTCTAATTCCTCAAGATCCATCTTAATATTTCCCTCATATACTATATAGCTTGATCTTCTGAGTTCTCTCTTTATTTCAGGTTTTCCGATTTAAATTTGTATGCATTCTTCGTACTCTCCATCCCACACACTTGTTTTCATTGCCGCAAAAACATCTGTGATGAATACAAATTACAGGGGTCCCCATTATGCAACTTCATCCTGGTTCCTCTTACAGTAGAGCATCGCCAGTATTCGCTGATTCGTCTTCATCCCGTCGTCCAGTGCCATCCCAACAAATCAATCGCAAAGTATTTGGGGCACAGGTACGGATTATGAATACTCATTTTGCTCGAGTCAATGCTACCTTATAACACGTAAATATAGTTAGGTATTCTTGTACAGAGTTAGGGATACCACGCCATATCATTTATCATGCGTACATCACTCGAAACTGACATGCATAATAACCACATATGACATATTTTGTTATATCAACAGCCAAAATTGTCGATTCAACGCTCACGAACATTATAACCAATTTTGACATGTAAAGGACAAATTAATATCCTCCCTCGCGATAGAGGACAAATTGTGTGCTATATTAAAACTTGTCCGGTTCTGTTACTGGCGTCGGCTGTGACAAGGAGGGTGTGTTGTGGCATGTGAGAAGGTAAGCCCCAACTCCCGAAGATACTAGAATTCGCACAGGACAATGTTCAGGAAATGGATGAAATGCTTTCGGTGGGGACAGGTTGTTACACTTGTCTGATGCCATTTACAACTGCATGTCAAGGGTGGGCAGAATAGAAACAGCTGGAATTTGATGCTGTGATGTCTAATGTTATTTTGTTCTGGTCTCAAAAGACCGCTTCACAGTTTACAGTGTTCTTGATCAAGGAATGTCTGTGAGAGGGGGCGGAATGTGAGAAATTAAAAATTGTTTCAATTGAACTTCCCCATGAACCGCTGAAAGAGAAGTGAAATATAGAACAGGCCTTCTGTGTCTTATTAATATATCAAGTTCTGATATTGTTTGTTTCATGGCAGTTGCGGGCGAAGTTTCATGAACAGTGCGAAAATCTGACTCTGCGCTGGGTGTCAAGCCACGTACAACTTTCTTCTCTTACCTATTAGAATGGATAAACCCCCATTTATAATGACACTTCGGTGTGTAATATTTTCTGAAAATCTGATTTCTTACACTTAACTGCATAAACAAAATTAACTTCATCATGACGTGATGTATAAAAATGTACCATATCTCAAATTTGCCTTACTTGTGTGGGAGTGGAGACGCAGAAAGGCAGCGGAGCATGTTTAAGGAAACTAACGGTCAGTTTTTCTGTGGAAACTGAATAAAACTGCGACGACATCAATCCGATCTCTAAATCTAAAATAAATTTCCAGATTTCCGGAATAGACAGCAAATATTATATCGCATTTGTCGATAAATTGTGGAAAGGTAATATGACATAAAAATAAACAGTTGTCTGGAAGTAGATTGTAAATCTATTAGTACCAATAATTCCATCATTCTTCTGGCAATGAATATGTTTTTATGCGCTCTTTGAGTGCATTTGTTCTTTCGCATACTTAATCTTTAAAACTACTCAAAGAATTTCGGCGACACTTCATATTGAGACTAAAATCAAAACGTTGTCAGGCGGATTTAATTTGTGTATGAACGTTCACCAATAACTCTAAAATGGATATAAAAAAATTGTTTGTTTAGGTGGGTAGGATACACAAGTAAACAAAACAAAAAGTCTATTCTGGGTTCGAGTACCGGTGAAGACGACGTTTGGATTTTGTATAATATTATTTTCTATTATATTTAATAATGCATGCCGATCAAACATGTGATAAGCCTCTGGACAATTAATATTGATTAGGGAAGTAAACATTTGTTAAATTTGTCCACAGAAATACTCGGTGCACTCTTTTCGTAACAATGAAAAAACCTTCTTTCTTCATATTACAAAAGTTTCTGACCCATCCTCAACATTTCGCTCGTGACGAAGAGTTGGAAGAATGCTGCATTGTTTATGACTTCAGCTGCAAGCTTTCTCTGCGAGCAAAGTGAAATAATACGCCTAATTTAATTTAGACCATAATAAATTTTAGCCCACTGGGAGTTTCTGTTAGAAAGAAGAGAAGCAGAGGAAAAGGGGGAAAGAAGTTAATAATAAAAGAATGGTCTCCCCAAGGGGGGCGTGTCACTTGGACTAATTACTCACTGAAGTGACGTCAGAAAATTGCATAGACTGAGCCACTGGAAGGGAAGACGGTCAAAGGGGGACAAGAACTTGATACAGGCAGGTCCACGTACGCAAGAGAATGGTACGAATATTGGTGTGTGTAGGATGCGGTGTGCGGTCAACAGCGTTTACATGTAACCCTTGTTTTTCTCAGACACAAATGTAAAAGAGCAGCTGGTTTGTACAAAAATTTTAAATTAAAACATACAGTCCCCCAGAACACCTACCAGACAAACTTGATACCACGGTTATTGTCAAGGTATCCCTTGAAATATAACTTAGTATCCGAAGAAAAATTTCTTCCATGCTTCTTCTACTTACATCTTCATGGAACAATGCATAATCACAGTGGTAGCTTTGAACCAATCACCATAAATAATGTTAATAATAGAACAGGATATCAACACAATAACAAGATTCTTAAAGAAAAGATTTAAAATGAAAATTACGACGACATTTTATAATCTAGAAGTCAGCTCTCTTTTACCTGGCATTTGAAATTATTTTTAAATTATAAATTAGTAATGGAATAGGTCTTCTTGTTTCCGTATCTGCAGAGGTTAACATAAGTTATGGGCAAATAAATTCCTCGTAACACCATGGCGCTCTGCGTTTTGGGAATTCAAGAAAAAGTAATTCTGTTGGCCATAAAATAATAAGATTTTAAACATAAAAAAATGATTCCTATTGTCCCAAACGGAATAAAATTATGTAAAAGGTCTTAATGTAATGTCATTTTCCTCTGTGAGTCTTATTTCTATATTTAGACAAATTGTGTAGACACACAACACACAACTTTAAATGAACATTTGCTCTGGCAATGAGTCTACAAGTCAGCGAGTCATATAATTCGGTCAATCAGTCAAGCGACGAATTCTGATCTTGTTCTTATTACAGGAGAAATTAATTATTGCTATTTCGACAAATTTTACGCTATTTATATCTGTCATTTCTCATGTTCTCTGTAGTTCTGTGCATTTGTTAGAACAAAAGCCAAAACAAAATGTTTTGATATAACGTACGTAAGCTAATGTCTGTAACTCACTCCAGCATAATTTAATTATTAAGGCAAACATTCATCTTTCCATATAAATTTAATATCGAAATCTAAATATTACCAATTATGACAATATAAAGGCCCTTAATCGTCTACTTGGTCAGAACGCGTATAATGACCTTAAATGTTTTGTATAGTAGTACTTTTGTACAAAGGACATTTTGCTGCTCAGAAGTTATTCCAAAACTGTTAAGTTACAAAGTAATTTAAAACGTGTTTACGAATAATGTTTGAATCTTAATGTAGTTCTAGGATTGAACCCTAAGTTCATAACAGCAGAACTGTCGAATCAGCCCGGAGTGATTGCATACAAAGAGCTCATTGTCGTCAGAGAAACATTTGAAACCAAAAGAAGAAGGGGGGAGGAGGAGAGAGAGGACATTCAAGGATTTCCTCTAATTGGGCCGATCAGTAATCCTCACTAATACTACAGTAATCCTCCCTCTTGATCTCACGCTTCTTCTGTGTACGAGACCAAAGTGTTTCCTTTCCCCCAGAAACCACCGACCAGCCGAACACAAGGGCAATACGATTGTGTTCGTAGCAATCAATGAGCCTGCAACAATAGAACAACACCCCTAATTTCACTTCTTCCTTCATCTCACCCTCTTTTTCCTAATATCATCAGCCCCTCTAAGCACTGTTACTCCCTCTATTTCCACCCCTTGCTGTTTTGCAGCTCAATTTTCAAGTGAAGTGTGCGTGCGTGCGTGTGTGTGTGTTTCGGATCCCTGCAAAGCAAGCGGCCAAGCCGTATAATAGAAAGTCATTACTTTTAACAATGCTTCACTTAGTAATGGGACTTCATACCACAACAGCCTCAAATCTGCTGAGAATTATTATTTATAAACATGTGTATGATGGAGCCAAGAACCGATGAGGAAAATTACCTTCAGATTAAAACTATTTAGCTCTACAAAGTGTTTTTATTTGAAGTATGCGGTAAGAACTTTCTCTGGAAAACTTCAACCTCAATTTGTCCATGTCCACTGTCGTCATTTTGAGGAACTTATTCATTATCAATTCATTATCGCCAGCTTCGAAATATCACAAAATCAAAGTTCTTCTTTAAGTAATGTATCAGCATCTCTCCTAAAAGGACGGGTCATGAACCCGAGGAAGATCTGAACAGCGATATTTTTTAACGGTGAGATGAGGTGACCCCTGCCTCCAGGGGAATGATCCACTCATTATTTGGCGAGACTTCAAGTTCTCCAGGCGGCGATTACGACATTGACTTTCTTCTGGAACATTTCACTATCTAGTCTGGAAGACGTTTACCGACGGTTCAGAGGTGCTCGCTGCCTCCATCATTGTCGTCCTGACAAACGAGGCAAACACACCTCTGAAACGTCGGTACAGTCTATCAGACTAGACAGTGCAACACCCAAGAAAACAGTTACCTTCACACTCACTCCTTTGACAATCTGAAATCTCACTATTTTTTCTTGTATTTTATGGAAACATAGAAAAACAAAAACATCTTTTAGGCTAAAGTTTCGAATCAGTAAAAGGAGCTGGTTATGTCTTCCTCCCGGAAAATTCTCCTCTATTAAGCGGCTCTTAGTAGACATTGTACACGAAATGCTTGCTGAAAAGGAAATTCTTATCACTGCGACAGACAGCCCCACGTTGAAAATAGGTATCGGAAACAAACGACACATCTCACTGATTTGTACGAGTACCTGCAAGAAAGTTCATGAAAGCACAATTCACTATGACGAAGCTCATTTCTGTTCCTGCGGGTGGATTATCCCTCTCATGTACGAAGTATATGAACTCTGCAATTTTTCCGAACGCATCTCCTGATTTACGAGAACAAATTCTTGCACATTATTCCATTCCTCATCCCCCCGTTTCCGCGATAAATTCTTCTTGTCTTCCCTCTCTCTTCCTATCGCTTTTTATATATTTTTTCACATTGTCTTCTTTCCCCTCCTATGCACCTGTGTTCGCTCCCATCTGTCTTTTTAACACTCGAGTTCAAACAAATTACACAAGAAACATCTTCTAACTGCGAGAAAATAACGGAGCAACGAAAGTCCGGTACATAATGCAGGATCCCGACATGCAGATGCTCTAATTTCTCATATGAAGAAGAAGAATTGCTGCCCGCACATTAGTGTTCAAAGCTGTTACTCTATAAAATTCGGATGACAGTCGTAGGTTTGAATACAGTTTTGTTCTTACACATCGATAAATTCCCATTATAAATGAAGTCTAAAATATGTTTGTAGGAAATACAATAACATACTAAAACAATGTATCACACACACACACACACACACACACACACACACATATATATATATATATATATATATATATATATAGGCTCTGAAATGTCGAAAAACTTAGGACAGAGACCCCTCGGTCTTTCAGATAAAATAAATTCGTTTTAAGATCTGAACACGACATTCGCCATATTAGGCTCAGACTAACTCCATAAAATACTCCTGCACATACGTATTACCTATTACAACGTTCATTTCATCCACGTAGAATATATGGATTAAATTTGATTTTCTGAATAAACAGTGAACATTGTCATAAGTACCACTTAATAAGCTGAAGAAACATTTAAGCAAACTACATCGAGTATAATCCAGTGGCGTTCACAGTAAGAAATAGTAACTCTGTGTGACGTCACATCCACTCGTGTTCTGAACCTAAATTTAATAAAGTAATAATAATTCATTGTTCATTTACTGACTTACATACAAAATATTCTGTTATTGTTACCTTGTTTATAAAAGTCATGACACATAGAGACAGACGATCAGTCCGCTATACGCATTTGCAAGTATGAAACAGACGTCATTATATAAGATATAAGCAAGTTCATTGTTTAGAATTATTATTTTAAGAAAATTCCGTGGAGAATATGTCCTAATTATGCAGAATTAATCGATAGAACAGTTTTCTTTGCAGTAATGACTTATATTGTTGGCCTTCAAATAGATAATGATTTTCGTCTATTCCATACTTCATGAAACATCCAAAGTATTAGTCCTAGAATCTTGAATTTCCTTCTCTGTGCTGTTTATTTTGCTTTCTAAGTAACGTATTGTAAATTCTAAGTACTATTATTTTCTCGCTGTATAAACAAGATGCAGTCAGATTACGTGAATTTAGGTCGAGCATACTATGGGTCAACCACTGTTCAATTTCTACACATGGCAATGTACACATGTTAGAACAATAATTCATGACGTCTGACAGACACAAGAAAGAGGACAAACTATGTCAAGTGAGACTTTCCTTATACAAATAATTAATTCGAAAAAGGAAATAAAGTATATTTTGTACGGTTCTTCAGAAATTTTGCTTCCGCAAGATGAAATTCTGCAGAACACAAAATCAAATACTGAGGAAGCGAAAAACTTCTATATAGAAGGAAGCCAAAAAAAAAGGTGGCGAATTCCCGGCACCATGAACAGAAAATGTATATTTAGTAACGGATCCCCTACCAATATGGCTGAAATATTTTATACACTCCAAATCCAAGCCGGAAGAGCAGGCACGTAAGCGAGCGTTTGGAAACTTAAGGTCTCAGTAGTCACAAAACAAGGAAGAAAATCCGATGTGAACGCTCATACATTTACCGGCACGCCGTAGGAACCAGGATGAAAGATAACAGCAACAGAGCTTCTACACTACATCAGAGTACTGTAAACGAGAATACATAAAACCCGTATACTCCTTCATCTCCTTCCCTTTTAATAAACACGATAAAAATGAAAATTATTGGCTATAAATTGCTTTAGTTCTACATTAGACACAGTTTAAGTTGTTTTATGGACTATAGTCAAGTGTTTTAATCCTCGTCCCTCTCACTTCCCCTTGCGACTTAACAGAGAATTCTTCTGCAGCTTAGAAAGTTGCAGGGACAATGCTTAACATGCCTGGTACGACAGCTGGGACTGAGTACGTGAGCAAATTAAGTACTGTTTTAAGAGAAACATAAAACACAGACGTGTAAAAATGGGATGAATTGACCGATTGCTTAGCAATGAACTGGAAACTTGAATATGTTCATCCTCCGATTAATTTTACTCTGGAAAATTTTTGTGATTTCTCCCGATGTAATGCTATGCTACGATTTCAGTAGCTTACAGAAGGCAAGTCTATTGTTTAAGCCTTGAAAAAAGAAACTCATCCATCTAAATCTCAAAGAAAACATCTCATCTCTTTGACAACGCAGGCAGTAAGCTCATCTGAAACGTCGGTAAAGATCTCAGAAGACAGCCATCTTAGCAAAACTATGCTTCACATATTCCTTTCCTCTTCATTTACTTACAACTTCCGTCTCAAACAATTTAAACAACGTCAAATGTGTAATGACAGTCCTAACGATCAACGGGGCAAGATGTCAGAGGGCTCTCTTATGTCCTATTTTATTGTCATTTTCATGGACGAACCGAACAATATGACCAACGTCTCCATGACAGCCGGTCTCCTGGAGAGATTTCCTATACAACAACGTCAGCTAACGTACAGTGGCATACATATCAGTAATGTAAGTATAGAAAAGAAATTATATTTTAATCACTTAATATAACACACTAGTCAGCGATTAAACATTGGCCTATTAACAATAAACTGATCATAGGATTTTAATAGTCCTACGAGTTCCTTAATATTTATGCTTACAAATATGGCCCTATTACTAATACAATATCACCCCACTATAGTAATTTACAGATTTTATCACTTTCAGCAAACACTGACACAATTGACAATAATATACAGGCTAAATGGCTGTACAAGTTTATTTGAGAAAACATTTTGTTTAGAAAAAAACGCAATTAGTTAAAAAGTATAAATCTCTGCTACAAAACAGGTCCACACAGCTAGCGCAGTTCAGCAGCAGGCTTAATTAAGTGCTACTGTCGCAGGTGTTCCCAACTGGTTGTCCCGTCTCCCGTGGGACTACAAGGACCTCCTGCCAACTGCGAGTCTCTACCCTGCTCCAGCAAATCCATGATCACTGCCTCTCTTCTAACTCAAACCATAAGCATGGGTATTTATGTATTTATTTACTAGTGGCTTATTTAATGACGCTCTTAGTAGCTCAGACTACGTGGCGTCGGATGGTAAGTTGATTAATGGATAAAGAATTTCAATGTATATGGAAGGATGGAGGCGTGACCTGATTAAAAATACTATCAAGGCATTTCCATGAAAAGGCTGAGAGAAACCACGGAAAATCCCCGATGACGTCTTCACTCATTGACTTGCAGACTTAGCGTGCTTGATGGATCTGACAACAGCAGCGCCTCTTCATTCCATCCGTCATCCCAGAAGGCGATAAAACAAAAGCGAACTGATCACTTAACTTCCTCATAAAATAAATTAAATTCAGGCGGTAAAAACTTGAACTAGACGACCGGGATTCGATTCCCTGTAGGTTCCGGTTCCATTGTGCTCACTACCACGTTCAGACCGGACATGTCGCCCGCCCAGATTCATAGCCAATGGGCACCGGAATTCTTCTCGGGCTATAGTAACCGAAGCTTTGAGAGGAGCCGCTCACATCTGTATAGTCAGAGATTAAAAAATCGTAGAGCTTTACCTCCATATCCCTATATATCTCCACCAAGAAAGAACATAAAAAAATTAGGCGTGTATTAAAAGGGGAGGCTATTAGTTCCCCTCATAGGCCTATAGACGAAACATCTTCAAATGGAACTTTTCGTGGCTATATAAATCCACATTTTCTATACAAAAGCCCAGTCCCTTTATTTCTGAATTGCCACCTAATGTCAGAATTTCAGAACAAGACTCACCCAAAATGAACATTTTACGAAAAACCACTCATCTGTAAGTCTTAGCATGTACAATAATTAATTTACTAAAACTATTAAATTAATTCAGAATAATCTAGTCATTTTCTCAATAGTAATGCAGGACAGTTTACTGTAAAAGTACTGTATTTTGACGATCCCTGACCCTGTAACAATATAATATCGTAATGTGAATCCCCCTGTCACAATCCTGTTTCGTATTCGTGAGGTACCGGGTTCAAATCTCGGCCTGGAGACAGGTTATCCTGAATGAGGGGGGGTCATGATTTTCCTCATTCCCTCCAATAAAATTCCGGGATAGAACCTTAAATTAGACCACAACCACTTCCTTCCACATCCTTTTAAATTTATTATTCACTGTTCATCACATAACACTTGCAACAGTACCACCTTGTTCTCTAAGTCGGCAGTGCTTATACAACGATTGAGTGTCACGTACTAATTTTGCAAAGGATTTTATGACCTTTGAATTTGATAAGTTACCTGAAAGAATTAAGACGACTAAGCTTAAAAAAGTAGCAGCGACCCTGTGCAAGATGTCGGTCCCTGCACCAAGGGTTGAAAAGAGTAAGGAAGTCGCGAAGGCGAATAAAGAAGGAATGCGAAAAATGGGAATTTTATACGCTATTGAAGGTATTCAAAACGTCCTTAGAAGAATGCTGATGTGAATTACCGATAAAGGTGAAAGGTCATCATATTCCACTAGATGTATTACTTCAAAGTTTGCTATATGTCTTATATGACTTGAAATTTCTGGTCCATCAAGCCATCTGCTGCGAGATTTTGCAGTGGGTCTGCAACTTATTGTATGAGTACACTCAACACCAAATTACTGTGGACATATTTATAATGAGACGCAGCAATTTTATAGGCAGCACGCCTTTTGAGAGATTACAGCTCTTGTTATTAATCATGACAGTAATTGATAAACTGATTGATTTCTTCAGCTTAAAGGGACTAGAAAATAAATGACAAGATCATTTGAATGACGGCCATATGGTGAATTTACATTCAACAAAGGATCTAGGGAGTCGGTGAAAAATAATTACATCATTATACATAGCCAGAGAAGTCAGTCTTAACTGAGTTGGTATCAGAAGAGGCTGCAAGTTCAACTACAATGCCGCATTCTTTCTCTCTCTGTTAGCTGATCCTCTCGTTGTTATGATGCAATGGATATGGCTCGATCTTCTTCTGTATTACACGGATAAAAGTCAAGCCTGCTGGTACTACACAGCTACGTCACCAATAATCTCCCTATATATCTAATATCACTTTTCGGAGTTTCTCATTGTCCATCCTGTTTAAGTGGTTTAACCATTATTTGTGTTATCATCTGTTCTTCCGTTCATTGAATAGCTATGTGGCTGCTTATAAACATCTTCCTCTCTATTTCGTATAATGTGGTACATCCACTGCTTATTCTTAAAAAATATATATAATTTTTGCTAAGATTTTCTTATCTTCCTCAACACAATTTTGACTTCAATATAAACGTGTAGGAACTGTCAAGACTGAAATTTTAACATTGTCTTTCATTACTTATAATTTTAACGTTCTGTGTATCGTCCCACGTGTTCTCTGACAACAATATTTCTATCTTCATTTTACACAACTTTATGTAAATGTAAATTTAACAGTAGGTAAAATATTAAACTTATTCCGTAATTTAATTTAAATAAATTAGTTGCTTGCAGAGAACTGGAGATTTTCCCCTAAAAACCGTAACTCTCATTATTGTCAAAGATATTTCCATATCAAACTCTTCACCACAGATTCGTAGGACAAGACGTTATTTCTGTAACTCATTTTCAGATTCATGTAAGATATGTGACAATCGGAGAAAAGCAGAACGTTTACAAGACACAACAATGACTCTGGAATAGATTGTTATTCGAACAAAATTTACGTAAGAAATTAAATAGTAATGACATTCTTATCTTACATATTGGTTCATATTTTAGCACTTCACTATTTCAGTGTAGTTGGAGTAGGTACTGTACGTTCATATAATTATGTATGCACTGTAGGACCATAATAATGTAAGAGGCAATGCTCATGATCCGAACGCATTGCTTGGCCATTGATATGAAAATGAGAAACCTTCTACCGAGACAGTCTTCACATCCCTAAAACCACCGCATTCATACAACATTATAGCCACTCACCTGCTGTGTCTTGGAAACGTTTCGTCTCACCGACAAGCAAGCAGAAGGCATTCGAATTTCGAACAGCAGGGGTTCATCATATGTACACGTACCAAGTTGTGGTATCGAATAGAAAACTATGTCCACAACCGTTCCGACTGCATGTGCAAGCATTCAGTTTACGAATCAAATCTGTCATTCTAACGAACAATATACAAACACTTATTACCAATTTGTATAAACTTAATGTTTAACTTAATTTTATCTAACTAAAAGGCAGACAGTACAATTGAACTAAATAATTTACATCGTAACTACATAATTGTGATTAAAAAAACACACATTTTGTAACACTCTGTGCAAAACAGTTCCGAATCCCTGGTTCAAATACTTTCCAATGTATTCAAGTAGATTCTAAAGCGAAGATCCGAAACATGGGCTGGTCATATAACAAAGGTATATTTTTAATGCTAACACACAAGTGAACCGACCGTATATTTAAATAATAAAACTGTATAATGATATAAAAACAGTCGTGTCGTTCTATATAATGTGACTTATATGAATGTTAACATGTTTCATACTGCCGACAAAATGGTTATATCCCTTAGCAGCATTTTGCCTTACAATAGTGTAATTTACCAACTGAAAAGTGAAGTTATGGCTTGTTCGAAAAGAGAACCAAATCCAATCACATTTCATTTTTTATGATCTCAGGTGAAGTAAGAATTGTGAATGCGTTAAGCGTTAATAATAATACTGTAGCGTTACTAATTGACCTTTAGTTATCACTACGATGACCTCTGCATTGTGAATTATTTTAATTATTATATTCAAATGAGGTTATAAATACCATACTTTCCAGAGCATGAGAAAATGCTGCTTCCCTAATTTAATACCTCGTAAGAAATTGTATTCTAATAGCAAAGAATAAAAACACAGTACACCACGACAATTTTTTCCAACATTATTAGTAGAAAATTTGGATGTCTCAGCCAGTAGACCCATGCTCTCACCTATAGCGTGCGAAAGTGCATGTATTCGAACTGTATACAACCTATAAGCTATTTCAAAAGTTTAGTAATTAAACAGTGACAGGAAAAATGTTTTAATAATTAAAATATAAACGTATTTCCTATGAATTTAAGTTTGTATTAGGTACAGCCAGTTATATTCGGGTCGTCTTACGATTGAACAAAGATAGCAGAATAAACACAGAAATAAAGAAACTGATAGATAATTAAAAATATCATAGAACTATATTTTGGTAGAAACAACAATCAAAGTTTAGATTCCTTTCTTTCAACCTAATTCTAACTCAGTTATTAATTCTTAGGCCTATATTCTGCTGGAACCAAATCTTAAGAACAAATAAACCTACAATTAAAAAAATATTTGGCACACAAATGTGTATTCTCCACGTATTTTAAGTAAATTGTTTTATTTACAAAAAAACTAACAATACCTTCCATTGGCAACTTTAGAGTCATAAAAAGTTCGCGTAGTTGTAACGAACTCTTGGCATTTTAAATGTTAACGGTTTAGAAAATCATCCAGGCTACAGTTTCTAAGTAGCACAAAAAGAAATTTATATACAGAAATGTTTGTATAAAATCGAAGTAAAAGCAACTTTAAATACAGCACTGCACACATCTCAGTCATCTTAGAATGTTATTGAAAGTTAAAGGTGGCTAGCTGAACGTCTGGCTGCTGTTTTTTTCTGGAGCTGGGTATACTAACCGTTCCATCCCGCAGAACAAGTGAGCTATGAATTTCACATTGGGCACGGCCTACAAGGCAACTGTAACGCCATCTTTCTTGTAACTAGAACCACGCTCTTGACAGGTCCTCCTCACGCTCTGTGAAAGGACTCCAACACCCACACGCATCACGCCAGTCACACCTAAATCGACAGGACAACAATGTCGTATCTCTCTAAAGAAAAACAGGTGAACAGGATACGATATTATTTGATAAGCTAGAAGGTAAGTTAGGATAAACAGCGTCAAAAGTAGCGTGAAGTGACGGAACCATTACCTAAGGTTTTGTTACCGTGCAGCGCGTATTGTTCGTCATATTTCTTTACTCAAAGAGGAACACACGTGAGACTGCGTTATTTGACGTGAAAATAATTGCAGTTGTGTTATTAGCGTCTACAGGATACAGTGTCGTGAGAAAGTGACAATTTATACTCGTTTTATTTTCTATTTGGTAACCATGTTTCAAAAAGGGACTTCATGCAACACAGAGAGCAGAAATAAGAATAGTGACATCTGTCTGACTCCTAAAATGACGTGTCCAGTTGGAGAAATGGAGAAAGTACGTTCAGCGACGTTCTGATGTGTAACGTTTATAAATCCAGTACGTAATTATGTTTAAATGCATATCTATTGTAGCAAACGTTCGTTGAAATTTACAGTAATAAGTAGAAACTTAATTCCATGGAGCAATGTATTTCTTGAAAAGCTGATAGTTTCTCAAATGGTCAAGAAATTTCTTACATTTCATGGAGCCAAAGGTTCATAATCGTGCTCACAAAAGCCAATGACTGGACCCTACCCTGTTAGTTGAATTCAGTCGAGTACCTCACACACTACTTATTGGAAACCCATTTCATATTGTTTTCCTCCAAACTTTGGACAGGTACCCTAAGTGATCTCCTACCTTAATGTATAACGAATTAAGTTTTGTTATATGGTCATATGCATGCTACATATTACTCCCATCCCATCTTTCTTTGTTTTATCGCAGTAGTAAAAACGGGGAATGGTGAAAAGCATGAACTCTATTTTTTATTAGTGCCATCTACACAACAATTTGTTTTTTTCGGTATTAGTTATCGATGTTCATGACGACTAGAGTCCACCGTCATGTTACAACCTCTGTCTTAGGTCGAAATATTGTCCTCAGCGCTCTGTCACCAAATATCCTTTCTGGTCTTAAGGAGTTGACCACTTAACACTGGGCGTATTACCGCTGTATATTTTACAGTAAACTATCAAGCAGCTGTAGAAGCTGATCTTGACTCTTCATATTCCTTACCCACATGATTATTGTAACAATAGTTGTCAAATTCGTAAGTTTAAAACTGTTTATAATACACTGGAACATTATGGAATATGCCCTGTACTGAAATCATCTTCCTGATGGAGACCGAAGTTAGCATAAAGTGAAAAATCATTATCTGATAGCCACAATATTGATGATTCTGTAGAAATGAAAGGCGTCTAAATCGTTGCTAATAAGACTAATTAGATATACGAGTAATAATAATCATAGGTGACTTTTATCGGTCAATATTTCGTGTCGCAGTCTATAAAAGTTGAAGTGGGCGGACACTTTAAAAACTACAAGTTATAAAAAGAAGAAGAAGAATATGTACAGTCAACAACAGAAATCGGCCATAAATCTGGCCATCAGAATAGATGGGACTAGAACGAAGGGTGTGGGAGATACTGCTTCTTTAAGCTGGGGCGATTCGTCTTGGGTGGGTTGCTGCTGATGGAACAATAAAGCTGTACGCATCACAGAGCCGGGCAACACCACCATCACACCTGAACATTGCCATGTACCATGGACACAACTCACACGACAGGGCTGTCCACTTGTAAGACACGTTTCACTGTAATGAGCAACTTTAAATTTCCGTTTAAAGTTTAGTTACTGTAAAAGTAATTGCAATTTGTATTGCCCTGCATATTTCAGACAACAGAGTAACATACACATTTTATTTAACGATGGATACGACAGGGAAAATGTATCTGTGTTCCCATACCTAAGAGTTTAAATATGCTTATTGTCATCATCATAAACATGAGAGAAATAATCACCATTTACATTAATTCCTCAAAAATCAAAATTCTACTTTATAATCTTTTAACATAACAGTATTCAGGATAATATAATTGATGAATGCTAATATAACCGAGTTAGATTTAATCCGTTCTTAATAACACAGTGCCAAAATTCATAATTTTATTCACATCCAGTGTCTGTTAAAATAAGAGAAACCAAACCTTGAAAAACGAAGTTTGTAAATGGATAGATTTAAGACGGAATTCGCTCTGTATTCCCAGCACTTACAGAGAGATTCTTCCAGCCCTTTATTATCAACCTGAATATTGCATCGAAATTATTGGTAACTGGCCAGAGCTTGGTTCTATCCTGACGGAATGTTTACATTTTTCTAATGCAGTCATTAATTCCAGAGATGGCAGTACCAAGTGCCAGTAAAACACTTGGTAACGGGTTTAAAACGTCAAAGAAGTAAGAAAGAAGTTTGTTTATTTATAAATAAATTTTTAGGGTGCGCTTAATTTAAGGTTTATTGCAAAACAAATCAAATTTTGTAATTACCGGTGTCGTGCCTGAAAGCACTGTTTTGTAACATTCCGGGAGAAAACTAAAAAACGTTTCAGCTTTTTAATCTACCCGAAGGGAAGTGACTGCTTGGGAGACGTAGACATGGCTGCAAGGATATCACAAGTCAGATTTGAGTATGTGAATTCGGTTCGTCTGGCTTATAATCGGAGCAGTGGCAACAAATCTTTTGCTTTTACAAGAGATGGTGATATTTTCATACTATTTTCGATATTATTAGATCATATTACCTACTGACAGCATGGTTAAGTATACCAAAAATAAACAAAGAAAAAAGAGGTGGGGAATTTTGTGACTAGCTGAGCGAGGACTAGCTTCTCAAAAAGGACTCTAATCCATACTTGAAGCAATGTCCATTCGCTGGATTTGATCCCTGACCTTTGAAACTGGATACAGGGTATATAGAGGCATTGAATCACCCGTATCTCCGAAGAAATTTGTTATTGATTTTCTGCTTTCAATTTCTTGGCCAACCCTGTTTGGCACTTCCCAGGGGAACTTTTTATTATTTCTGGTTCCTTTTATTCGACATGGGAGTCTTTCTTACTTCTTAGTGCACCGTGAAGTTGAGCAACATGGCTGCAACTTCTTTTCTGCGAGATCCAGTAAATCACCCGCGACTCCATAAATCTGTCCACCAGCTGACGTCACAAACACCCACGGAACCTTAAAAGAGCCCCCCCCCCCACACCATCTAAATCCAACCCTTCGCCCCTTTACACCTGCACCTCTTTCAGAGGAAACAACTTTATTTTTTATGAACTGAGTTCAAAAGCATGAAAGGGTGAGTGATAGTTATAAATCAAATTTGAGACGTGTGTTCATTTCTGTAAGGATCTTAAGGTCGACCATAACAATATTATATAAGTATGTTAAATGTCACATGGTATTTTTGGATTAAGTGTTGGCTTTTCATCTTCGTTAGACATGTAGAAATGCAGGTGGGAACCATTCGGTCGGAACACACACACACACTCCCAGCCACAAGAAATACTCTGCGAACGAACAATAAGAATTCCAGCCGACACCAAAGCGCGGCACGTGGTTTTCGTAGAGACATCTATCGCCACTGGAGATGCATTGTACTTCAGCTGTTATTTATTACGTAAAATTCTGGAGATCGAATCCAGGGGGATGAAACAGGCGGTACACGTAGCACGCATGATAGTTTTTGAGAAATGCACACGGAATTTTGGAATACTAAACAATAGGGGAAGTAGAAAATTTGTATACTTTTGTTCACTAATCTAATATTGGTTATTTTCGGTAGTGTTTTTCGTTCGTTAACTGAATGATGCATGGCCGGAAGTTATTAAGAATGAGCAATCCCTATGCACGAATATTTGTCTAGGGAAAAAGTCGACGGACGTTAGGTTAGGTCTGCAGTCATGATTCGAAGCTTGCTGCTTGAAATTCGTTGCTAAATGAATCACAGAAATAGGTATTCCCTATTAAATGAGTATGTATATAGTATGTTTTAACAGTACCTGCAGATGTGAACAGGTCATCATCTCAAGCTACTGTGAAATCTTCTTGGCCTTTCCTTCGGATGATGTAAAACATTCTTGTAAATTACGGAACATTAAGGTCACAAACGTATCTTGAAATTGTTCTATTCTGGACTTCCTTAAGATTTACTGAAGAATTTCTTTGTAAAGGAACAATATTCGGCAATATTCTTCTTTAATATTAGCTGGTAAATCGCCACTTGGAGTGTTATAATGTTAGTAGAGTTGTTAATGTCTACTTTATTACAGTGAGACCTAAAACCTATTCAGTAGGTAAGTTATATAAATCTTTGTCTTGTTTTCATTTAAAGCACAGACTTTAGTGTTAAATTTATGAGGTATATATGTGTAATAGTACCGCTCTGTAAAGAAAAATAGCATCATTATGCAAACCTAATCTGTGAGTAAATTTACCAAAGGAAGGTAACACAGAATTTTGGTTTATAAGCCTTTAAAGAAGATAATCTGAGATACGGTATAATTCCTTTCTTATCCTAGTGTTTTACCGCTGTCTGTAATGTTCACAAAGGAACCAGTATTTAGAAACGCGTGATTCAAAACATGTATCTTATTTATGGATTAAATGAAATAATCTCAGAATCTGGAGTCATATTTTGTAGCGTTTCATTCTTCTTAATAAACTCTCTTATCAGTTAAAAGTAGTCAAGTTTGTATAATGTTTAGCTGAACTACTTCCTACTAGTTATTTGTACAAAGCGCATAAAATTAGAGCAAAATGGAAGAGAACGCATCAATCGATTCCTGTATTCCAGTGGTCGAAAAACCTACACAACTTCAATCGTCGAGTCACTATGATAGACTTATGATGTCACATATAATATTTTACAATAATATCTTCCGTAACCATTGCCTGTTGTTACTTTCGTAACAGATGTCTGATTTATTTTCTTGCCTTCCACTCTGTCACTTATCTGTTTATCTTCCTGGCGACGCGTCTGACGTGATGATATCGGCTTCATCCTCTACCTGCAAATCAATTTTCCTGTCTAAATCTATTGTCGTTTTTCCCACCCTGGCAATAACTTCACAGATGAACCACAATTCCTTCCTCTCCTGTGCTTCTTTCCACACGACATTACTTGTACAGACTCAAGCAAAGACCTCTGAAACTTTGGTAAACATCGACCAGACTACACAGCGCAAAAACCCAGAAGACAGAAATCTTCATACTCATCGCCCTGATGATGGAGGCAGTATGACCTCTGAAACGTTGGTAAACATCGACCAGACTACACAGCGCAAAAACCCAGAAGACAGAAATCTTCAAAATTATTCTACTTAGTAGGCCAATCGGAAAATACTATATGGTTCGTAGTTCGCAGTAGTATACCAGCAGTAGAAACAGTGGTAAATGCTATTTTACAAACAGCAACGTATTTAGTTTCTCGTTTCCTGTCAACATTATTACTTCTCTCTCTGTCTCTCTCTCTTATGACCCTTAATTATGTCAGAGGACATTGGTGAGCGTTAGAGCAGAGCCATATTACGAACTACAGACCCTCTGACCCTTGTCTTGAAACGTAAATTACGTACTCCGCACGTTCCCATGCGTAACTTTTGATTGGCATTCTCATTATGGCGATGATGACAAATCTTAGGTTTTAATACCACGTAAAGGTGTTAAGATGTAAATGTACATGATTTTTGTTGCTAGCAAAAATTTATTGTATTGTAGATCATTATTTGTAACGTGCAATGCCAAACACAAAAATATGTTACTGTTTCTGGGGAATCCTACTTCTGTTTTAAAATATACAATAAAATTCAGGTCAATACACAAAACTATATTTGGATGTTAAAATTTAAAATTTAAATGTTAAATTTAAAATTTTAAATTTGCGCCATTCATCACAATAAGGATGTTACATTTGAGCGCTTTCATTCATTTCACAACATGTTTCGATGTAATACATCATCTTCAGGTGTTGTTTTTTAAAACTATTTTATATTATAATGCATGCTTTTCAATATATTTATTTATTTATTTTTATTTATTTATTTATGCATTATAATATAAAATAGTTTTAAAAAACAACACCTGAAGATGATGTATTACATCGAAACATGTTGTGAAATGAATGAAAGCGCTCAAATGTAACATCCTTATTGTGATGAATGGCGCAAATTTAAAATTTTAAATTTAACATTTAAATTTTAAATTTTAACATCCAAATATAGTTTTGTGTATTGACCTGAATTTTATTGTATATTTTAATCAAAAACACAAACATGACGCATATAAACCTTATACTTCTGTTTTGTTGGTCTGTGAATTAGGAAAGTCAGCAACCACTGTTTTATAAAAGACGAAGACGATGAAGAACGGGTTGAAAAATAAGAACGCGGGAGAAAATCATAACACTTGAGAGGCAATGAATAAAGCACGGCTGAAAAGGGAATGAAGAATACGAAGAGATGAAAAGTTTGTGTGTGCAGGTGATCTGAAGTCACGGAAACAATATGAAGAACGTGAGGCAAACATCTTTGCTGTAACATTTATGCCATGTGAGGAGTTGTTTATTGGACAATTCATCATAGCTGCGGCTTTATGGTCCTCAGTCACACATAATCGCAAGCTTGTCACCTGTACTTGTTGCGGTCTCCCATTCACACACTGTGGTTGGTACACGTTCCATTTAAAAATAAAAAGAAACAGTCGTATAGAATGATCAGAAGCGGCAAGATCTCACCTTCCCACGGCATTCATATCTCGCTTGCCCCTTATTTCTTTCGCCTTTTTGAACAGACCTGTAGCCGACACTTCACTCTCAATTGTGCCGAGGGGGAGAACATAAACTACTGACGTGAGACACAACAGTACTCTTGGGTACATCGCGTCCTTCAAACCTTGGAGTCGCTAGACGAAATACAGCAAGCGAAACTCTATCTAAACTTTATGGAAGAACTCGAGTATACCCGGATGATAATGGAAGTTGTAACTACGGGGTCTTACAATAATAATTCAGAGGTATTTCCTATTACGATTTAATAATTACATTCAGATGTTGTACACAATGTTATACACAAGTTGTTTAACATTCTACAGAATATCAAGGTGCAGAATATTGTCAGGATAATCAGCGGGGATTTAATTGGAGGGACATTTATCACGCATAAGTAAAATGAGAATGTATATGACATTTTGGCTGGATAAATTAAATAATAGAGCTAACTAAGGGACCAAGATATAGATATGAAGACAATGTTTATAATAGGCCTTAAACATATAAGGTTGAAGGTGTGGCCTTGATTAAACTGTTTCAATTCCAATGGAGGGGTATTGTGAACACGATAATTACTTAAACGATTGGCCCTTATATTTAATTTTCTTGAAATACAGCTAACCTAGTGTTCATACGGACCAAAATGCAACCTACCAAGATTCAACGAAACCTTTTAAAAAGTTTCGGATATGAAACTTTCAGACGGAAGAACGTTTTTACGAACGAATTGGCGAACAAACATGATATCTACTAATACGCTCATTTCATGTCTTAGAGAAAAGCAAAAATGATAGTTTTAAAACAATTAGATTTAGGTGCATCGTTACCACATCTCGTATACTGCAAATAAAATGTGGGTAAAAGTGTACATAAAACAAAGTGTGGTCGTATATTTTGTGACATCATGTAGTCTTCCGGGTCGTTACCAACGTTTCAACGGAACACGTCATTATCCCTATTATGGAGGCAATAAGGACCTACTGAAACGTCGGTAAACTGTCACCAGACGACATGGCGCTACAACACAGAAGACCACCATTACCTTCAAGTAGGCCTACTAGCTTCTGAATAAGGACTCGGCTCTATGGACTTATTTATTCTGTTACTTAGCGACACTTTTAATTGCATGAATTATAGAGACTCTAATGATATTAATAAATAATAAATTTGAAGGCAAATGGCAGAAATAAATTGTGGACTAAATGAAGGTCCATTAACAGCATTAGACTGGAGGGACTGAGGAAGACACATACACCTCAGTTAGGATAGCCGATATAAAAGCCAAGATATGAATCCGGGATCTCCCGAATACAAAGGAGGAGTGCCAGTCGCTAGACAGAGACATTCGGTCAGTTCCATGGAGGTTCTCTGGCAAATATTTAATAATATACTATAATTCCGTCTGCTATAAGCATAGACTCTAATATTAGATTTCAGAATCTTTATAAACGACGTCCTAGTATTTGATAATGGTGAACGATGTGTTGTTTATATAGAGAATTTTAAAGACATGACAGTTTTTAAGGTTTGTGATATACCCAGAATATTTGACGTTACGAATATATTGTAGGAATGAAAGTGTGAACTACTGAAATGTTCAGAGTGAAGTTTTAGAAGCGACTAAGCATAATGAATTCTTCTCGGGATACCATCCGTGTAAGGTGGTATAATGGAGAATACATCTGAGGACGAGGACGGAGATGGTTCTCGAAACTTTGGTGTTTTCTCCATTCAACCACCTTACACGGCTGGTAGCCTGAGAAGAATTCATTCTACTGAAATGTCATTTAAGAGAGACAAACATAATAACACAATACTGAGAAGCTTAATACTTTCACACACACGTAAGTCATCTGATTTTTGACAGCTTTTAACCTCTCAGATTAAAAGTAAATTGCTCTCTGAACCACTTACGTAACCATCAGTCTTTATGAGATGATTTTTGTTACACTTTGAAGTAAGTCCATCAACGGTGGAAATGTACTAAATTAATTCAGGTATTCATTCTACCATAAATATCATTTACATAGGTACTATGCTGATGCTACCTGTGTTAATAATTTTCATGATTGTAAAGCATATAATAATATCGATAAATTTCAGGAACCCCCGGTTTTATAATATAGAAACATATCAAAAAATGTCCACGTTCCGATGACATAATTAAAAAAACACAACGTATCCAATTAAAAGTTACTCAGTTACTTATCAAGATGAAACATAACCACATTTCAGCTTTGTACTGCCAAATATTTGTAAAATTTGTCAACAAAAATCCGCATTATAAATTTTTTATTGTGTTATTAATAATTTACTACCTTTCAAGTTTATAGTCGCATATATATTTCGGCAAATAATTTAGTAGGCCGTGGATAGTAGACAATGATCATCTTCACAGCCTTCCTGACTCATTATTCATGAACGCCCTACATTTCACTCAACGTTACGAGGCCTTTGCCGTCGAGACACGTTCTTTAATTAATCTCTGACATACGTTGCAAGTCGTTTTGAAGGAGCGCTCGTGACTTCTTCTGTGATACAGGTCCAGGCTACCGGCTTCTTTCACAACCATTATGTGTTCATCAAAGTTGAATACATCTGACCAGTCATCACATGATCATCAACTTATTTCTTTACTTACTGTAAATGAAATTGGCCGGACTGTCTTTTTATAATTTACAGTTCATTTTTACTTTATATAACGGCAATTTAGCAACTCATAGACTGCATAAGCCTATGATATAAATTTAATCACTGAATTAATTGTCGTTGTATATGGTATTACTGTTAATATTTTAGGATCATATTAATATAATTAGAAATAGCGTGTTACCGAACAGGTATGTTCTTTATTTTATTTTATAAATGTTCTTATAAATGCAAGCCATTGATAGTTTTAATATATACCGTGTGAAGATGACACTATAATGCCGAAACATGTAGCATAATCACATCTTAATATATAAATATAACTGGAATTTTAAAATTGTACAAGATTTTTAAAAATATTAATAGCAGACTTTTACAGCGTCTGATATGAGAGAATTGTGATAAATTCTAAGTACGTGAAAGGAAACTGCCGTTTCATTTCCCCTTTGTAAGGCACCATTCCATAATCTAAATGGAGATATCACGGATAAGCATAAAATCGTCAGTCGTAAGACCGAGAATGAAATTCGAATCCCTCCACCAAATAAGAAGCAAATATGAAAAGCCAGAAATTCTGACTTTCGGCGTTTACAGTTTTTCTCTCGAGTCAACATTTTGTATGGAGTTCAGTCGTAACTTAACATATATTTGCATATTTAAAAATACTTTCATATATTACTAAAATTAATATGAATTGTTGAATTTTTTAGTTTATGACCAATAATTTTCAGTTAGTGTAAATTTATAATGAAGCAGCTTTCAATAAAGATAAATACTATTCGAAGAATAATACACTAATTTCCCACTGTCTCTATGTAGAAATCGAAATTTGTAAAACACAGTGTACGTCAAAACTCCTTCCCGAAATTTTATTTGTTTCTAGTCAACTGTTGTTAAATTCATTTTTGTTTGTATATGGATACTTGCTTCAGTCCGTGCAAGCGAAACACTCTAATATTAAATCATTATTTAGTAACGTGCAGAAATCTTATTGGTTCCAGACTTTTCGGATATTCTGTATTTGACTGGATGCTTATATTTCAATACAGCTTAACAAGTTAATTTTAAATTTAATTTATTCTGATTGTAGCACACTTAATTTACTTTTAGAGTTACTTGCTCGTCTTGAAAATATTTAAATACTTTATTTTATCAGCACTCCAGAAGTATGGCGCTATGAACGAACAAGCAACATAGATTATGGCTCAGTTTCCTTTACGTTGAGTAGCGCATGTCCGGAACCGAATGCAGCCACTTTAAAGAAGAATGATACATTGTGAGGACTAGAACCGGAAGGAAGACCATTGTCTTGTTGCAGCGGAAGACGGAAAAAAAGAGGACCCTACTTCACGCTGTGATAATAAAGGCGAAGCAGAAGCTCAGTGTGGTCACCGAACTTTGTAGACTATTCTGAATAGATCAACAGGAAGCACAGAATTGCGAACACAATTATTAGGAAATGCTGGCTAAGCAAAATTAAGCAAGTCAACGTTTTAAGTACTTCCCAAGGCACACGCTAAATAAGCAGCTTACACAGAACAGTGTGCAAGAAAGACGCCTACATTCTTACTAATTTTGTTACCTTTCAGAAGAGTTCCACGCTTGGCTCATCGTATGGGATGTTGAAATAGCCTTATATATGTCCAGGTTTGAGGCTAGTTCAAACAGGGGGCCAACAGACAGGCTTTGTGTTCTCTTTTAACATCTTTTTGCCTTTAGAAGGAATTAGAATTCAACTTTCGAAACGTTGTGGTTTTATTATATTACAATTTAGACGGTCACATTAAAAAAAATTACATATTGTAATACAACATTACGAGATACCTTGAGACTTCTATGGCCTTATTATGAAGTGAACGGCCTCTGCAATTTGATGGTACTGAAAAATTTCCCTTAACAATTTCTAATAAATCATCGCATTAAATTTCGAACTTGCAACGATAATTAAATCTAAGAGACAAGCCTAAACGACTTATTGACAGACACAAGAGATCATAATTGTTATATTAATGAGAAACTTTAAATGTAGTTCATTTGACGGTTTATTTTATGTCGGTATTTCTGGCATAATAGCAGGTGGGAATCGAACTGTTATACCTAGAAGCTAGAGCATCAAATTATACATCAGTGAGAATATACAGAGCATAACTTCTTATCGCAATAGACTTCCAAGACACTGAGCTGTGAAGTGTAGTCGACATTCCAAGTGTAATGTAAAGGCCTACAACAAATGACGTTTTAACACGTCTGAAACTGCAGCTGCGTTACTTCCGCCTCAAATAGGAGTCCTCTTACGCTTTTACAGAGCAACGGTTATCTCATTATGTATATTATAAATGTATTGCTAATTATAATGCCTTTATACAAGAGCGGTACAATTTTGTTACTTGCTACTTTGTAAGTGCACTGTTATGAGAGTAGTTTTTAAGTGCAGGATGAAGATCTGATATTAATAAAACGAGGATGTGCTGAGCGTTATATATAATTAAGATATATTGTGTATTATAATTATAGTCAGTTCACAAGTGTTATAAATGTAGCTTCTCGCCGCACACATAAGTTGTAATATTTTGTAAAAAAGACTGAATGAATCGTAAAAAAGTCGCACTTTACAATATTCTGTCTGGTCTACTATAAAAATGTCCATCGTCGTACTCCTCGTTGTTAGTATTATTCGTAGAAGCTAGACTTCGTTTCAATCGACCGTTTACCAAAACATAATTAACCTAATTAACCCAATGGAATAAACACATTCGTAAGAAGCTGTTAGTAACTAAGGTGGCCAAGAAATTCCCCGTCTGTTACGGACAGCGAAATCAGTTCACAGAGACCCGTCTAAGCCATTCAAATTCTGATCGCAGTATCATACTTAATTTAAGATAGATCATAACATAGCCTAATTATCCTGTAACTAAAGAAATCTCCTGCCGTTCGAAATTATGTTTCAAAGACATGTTAACTATATTTTCATTTTGAATTTTCCAACGTCCTGAACATGAAGGCCTACACGGTTTCTCTACGGTCACCTCTAGTTCAGTCTCCTTATTAACGTCACAAAATGTATTTGTATTTTGCCTCCAAAAATAACGCCAGAATTTACCTGAAGCTATAATAAAGAGCAAAATAACCACGAAAACAAAATACAAAGTGTCAAAAACTGCGTTTCTAGGCAACATTCAGGCATTTAAGTCATATGACTACAGCGTATATTGTACCTATGACTTGCGTCTTTTCTAAACCAATCACTACGAACACTTTATTACTTTAGACAATTCAGTATGGAACATTTTAGACAGAGGTTCGTACTTACAACTAAAATTAAACAAAATATGTTATAGCCTTTAGCCTACCAAACGCACAGCACTTTATTTTTGTAATAACGGATTATAGAAAGTTTTCCAGTAATTTTAATTACATATCCATACAAACCTATCAAATGGCTTATGTGATTGTCTTCACTCAGGTATTTAGTATAATGAAAGTATAAAAAATAGCTCTTTTGGTTAATATTTTTGGATATGTGTGAGAGTGGCACAAACGTGCTGAAAGGGTTGTTCATTTATATGAGAAAGATGGCTATAATATGCATCAGTACCATTCTACAGCTATTTTTTGACTGTTCCAAACAGGTAGCGAGTTTTACGACAAAGAAGCAGGTTTTTATTACGGCAGCTGATTAAATTTAACAATTAAAAGTATGTGTTTAGATACTAAGGTAATTCCTCGTCACCATTGCATGGCGCGTCCTCACAGAGAGATGTGACAAACACATACAGAATTTTAATTAATAGTGGATAACAAAATTACATTTTGAGTTGTAACTTTCGAAGGCGTTTATTTGATCACAATTTAAGCGTCTGAAAGAGAAGCAATGTCATCATCGCAGATTTTTTACTAATATAAACATGACGGCACTGTACAATGTTGATACTTGATGCCCGCATAAAATGCCTTTGTGATTAGAAAACCGCACAGAAAAAAATATAATGATATTATTAATCTCGCTCTGCATAGGGTCCAGTGGAACACTCTTGTTAACACGGTAATGAACTTCTGGGTTAAAAAAGGTATAGAATAGTTATTGACCAGCTGAGTGACAATTTCTTAAGGCGGACGGACTGTTCCATAGAGCAAGAACTTAAGATTTAGGGCTACACGAACACTGAACGAAGAACCCATTTTGTTTCTTTTCCAAATAAAGCAGCAAATATAACATTCTCAGCTAAAATTATTCTTTGTCAGGACTTTTTCCATCGTCTTTTCTTTAAAATCACGACGTTTTGGAGGCTGGTTCTGTCTCCGTCTTCAGGTGAGAGGTACCTACTCTGTTGGGTCCCTTAGATGGAGCTAGTCTCTGTCACTGTCACTGTCCTGACAAAGAATAATTTTAGATGTAAACTACCGTCGTCAAAACTCTTTAGAATTGAATAACATTCTCAGGGTCTAAAGGCGGCAAGAGTTCTGATAATGGAGGCAGAAAGAATTTATTAATATCGATAACTTCTACCAGGCTATACGGCGCAAAATCCCTATTTCAACATTATCTTAGGTAATACGGAAGTTGTTTTTACCGGAACTCGGCTTATACGAGCCTTTTCCAGTCTTAATACCTGTTGTCTGTGTCATTATTCGCCGCTTGTTCGCTAATGCTGATTTGTTTAATGAAAACCTCCTCTCATATTAAATTCATAAATCCATACAGGCGCTCCTCCAAACACCACCCTGTTTCGAATAGATGAGGAAGGTAAGACAGTTAGCAATGGACCATCGGTTTCCATTAAACGCAAGGAATTTCTTAACGGGTTGAGTTGATATTAGCTTCTAAAGGACTCTTCTCCATGTAGTTAAACATGATAGGCTAAAGCGTTTTCATTTTCCTGTTGATTAAACTCTTGTTTTATTTACTTTAAGAATCTGTACTTGTACGATGTTTCTTCTGTGTGATATTCTGCAGTACAAGACGGTGCCTTGATTTAGTAGCCGCAATTACAGACTCTTGTTCGCAATATGCTGCATTCCATTATCGCCTCACAGTACACTACACGTGTGAGCTTGCGCGTCGCATTCCAAGAAGTTACGTCCGTTAAAGATATTATTATGGGGTGAAATGTTTCAACTGGAAGAAAGGGGGTGGCTTTCTGGAGTGTGTAAGAAGCTTTGGTGATATTACACAGGAAGTACAGGTTTGTTTTACCTCATTTTCTTGTATCAAAACATGAAGAATATTTGTTAGTGCAGGCGCGACAACTTCGTTTTTAATCTAAGGTCCATGGGATATTTTGTGTGTGCAAGATGCAACATGCAAATATATATTAGTTCGTGGTAAGATTAAAAGAAAGGTTAACGAGTTGAGGAAGTGCGTACAAACAGCGAAGTTTACCGACGTTTCAGAAGTCATTACTGTCTCCATCATCAGGGAGACCGACCTCTGAAACGTCGTTAAACTTCTACCAGACTACACGGCGCAACAACCTAGAAGACAGCCATATTCAGACTCAACACCGTGAAAACCTCAGATAATACAAACTGATTGTATTTGAAAATTCAGAGGAGAATATTCTTAATAACAGAGAAAGTAACACGAAGTTAGAGAAAAGTGAGGATTTTCTTAATTTATTTTTTCACAAAATATTATTATGGAGGACGAATCGAGGATGTGACATGTAGCACATGTAGGAGAGAATAAATTAAATCATTTTACCCCAGAAACTCAAATGGAAAATACCAGAATCTTCTAGTGAAGTTCGATTCCTCAAGATCACCCTGTTGCCAGGTCGCTATTCACGCCTTCAGAGCAATAGCTGTATAGACGCGAACTTCGTGTATTTGAGAGAAAGTGTGTTCATTCTCGAACATTACTTCGATCGTGAATCATTTATAAACGCGTAACCTGACAAATAAGCGCTGAATAAGACAACAATGCACCGAGTGGTAACAACATTTCGGAACACAGAAAATGTTTCTTTGTGACGTACTCATCGAGTGACAAACAGCTGAAATTACGGCCGTGCAGATTTAAAGAAATGCTTCAGCAACAACAGCAGAATACGGTTACAAAAATTCATTATTAAAATTGGTTTCGCTGTTTTGTACATGAAGGTGTTCATGTGTAGTTACACAGGGCATTTCGTGCATGAACTGCAGCCTAATAAAAGATTAACTAATAGGCTTAAAGATGTTCTCACAGACAGGAACAAAGCCATAAATACATACAAAAATACTTTTCTCTTTATAAGTTTATCCTGTCTATAGCCAGATCTGTAAAGGATTCTTTATCGCTACATATTCTGTACGTCTCGACTTGTTCGTACATGCAAATTCATATTTCTTCTAGAAGAATTCACTAGAAGAAGGGATGGGTTTACCTTGATTCTAAATCGGGCTTATAGCAATCAATCAGCGCTCTACTGCGTCTAATAAGCTGCGAGATAATGACACTCTCACGTACATAATTGCCCATTAGTACTCATGTTTGCTGTTTCTCAACCTGTGCCATGCTAACTGCCTATCCTACCCGGGGCAATCTCTCTCCCAGTGTTGACTGTTATTGCGTTAGAATACAGAAAGCAAACAACTAATGACAGACTTGTATCTAATGACATCTGTATTATGCCATTCTTTTAAGATATAAACTGCGACGTATATGGAAGAAAATGTTCATCACACGCATTGCAGTGTGGAGTAGTAGAAAGATCCAGAAAAAACATGGCAGAGAGAAGTACAGAAATTGCAGAAGATACAGTAACTAAATCTAAGCAAATAAAAAAAAGATTTACAGTAGATGTGGGAATGTTGACACTTTATAGGGTAGTGGTAACTATTTGTATCGCCTGCTCTTACAATAAAAATCCTGCATGTCGCTCACAGTGTCCATGGGTTTCATTAGATTCTCACGAAAAGGGAACGCTGGAGGGGACTTAGACAGATAGTCCTTTTAAATAATTATTAAAGCGTAAAAGATAGAAAATAGAAATTGCAATTTTGAGCTAACACTAGGTTAACTGTTAAGCCTCTGATCAAATTTTGATAATCAGAACACTCAGAGTCGATTAATCTTCACTCTACAAAATCAGCCCACCAATAGTTCCTTCAAGATGAATTAAATGTTGTTTTACACATAGCCACAATAAGTATTTTGATTATAATATTTATGATAGGCATATTTCTTTGCAAGGCAACTAAATTATAGATGTATATATTTTAAAATATAATTAATTAAGCGAACATTTATAACAGGATCTTCGCCATTTATGCGTGCCATCTATTGTTGTTAAGCAAATTTAAACCAAGGAGGTTACGACGAACTCGTCAAGTGGCAGGGACACGGGGAGAATGAATGCGTACAAAATTTTGATGTGAATACCACTTGGGAAACGTCCACTTGAAGAAAGAGTTGAGGAACACAGCTTCCCGACACCTTGAGGTAAGAGGGATCCCAAGATATGTGCTCTTATGAAATACTGAAGTGATAAACTGTGTCGACGAAGAAGTAAGCCTCATATTTTATTACTTCTTGTCACGTGTTTCGTCATAGTAACAAAACGAAACGAAAGCTAGCAAGGATACACAGATTTTGTTATGTTCTGTATGTACAGCCTATCCAATTTATTTTCGCAGTCAGATAGTCAAAGAGCATTTATATATGTAATGTGAAATTAACCCTGTAGCCACAGATTTCTAAAAGTCATCTCAATATGTGTGGCTACGACGGCGTTAGACAGAATCGGCGATTAAGCACAGGGAAATTCAAAGACCTTTCAAATATCAGCCTGGGATACCTGGTACGCAAACAAATTGTCATAGTCTGTCGCAGATGCAAATGCTTCCTGTAGAAATAACCCTGGGCATTGTAGGCATTATTTCTAGTTTTGAATACCCAAACCATTATTTGACAGACATTTTTAATGACAATTTAAAACTAAATGGAAAACATAAATATGCTTGCTCTGAGAATTAATACGTGGTCTCTATTACTTGGAAGATAACAGTAAATTTATAATAATTTAATTATAGTATCAAAACATACCTTTTGCAGTACGTTTCTTCGGCTATTAAAAGTATACACTTGATTGCCTATGGATGCACGTTGCAAATAACCCGTGCTTACACGATTTTATGTAGCAGACAAGACAGTTTGAGTTCCTTGATAAACGAATGTCTTACATATTACATTTATGATTTTATTCATATAAATTACCGTATTCAATATGTGAGCAACGGGATTATAACCTGCAGCAGAGGCCGTCTTCAGAAACTTGTAGTCGCAGACAATCTCCGACTTTTAAGGAGCCAAAAGTTTAATTATCTGTCAATAAAAGTCCGTCATTGAACGCTATTCGGAACGAGTTTATTCCAGTTTACATAATATTTCCTTATCATTCACTTTAATGTTACCTTCCAATCTACGGTCAAGTTTTCCTTCAATATTATGAGCAACATTTTGCTGAATTCTTCATCGCCTTCATATCAATCAACTGGCCTACACATTTGATGAAATAAAAATTGTTTTTTAAGAATTTTGAGGGAAATACAAAAGACACTTGTGAAGTATTATGTAGGCCCTTAATACCTTAATGGATCACACTTTTCCATTTTAAATAACCTATCCTTGTAAAGCGTCTCTTGGCACTGAGCATAAGATTTTAATGTTCTCAGATCAAGAAAGAGATATTAAAAAATCGAGTAATTTTTCATACTTAAAATAACATGTGAGATGTTGGAAAAAACATTGTTTAATTTTCATCACACATTTCTAATTTTTTCTGAAGAGATTGTGAAAAAAAACATTGGTTACAAAATTTATAGAACTTTCAGGATATAGTAAGCACAACTGTTGTGTTGGACTTCTTTTCGAAAGTTGGTTTTACTTTTGCAAGTAACCGATGGGAGGAACCATTACAATTTTGTGCCCCCTGATGGATACATTCCTTATGTTAGACTCGCAAACAAGCCTAGACTTAGACAATGGATAAAGCAAAATAGAATCGATACCTACACTGCATCACCTTATCGTCAAAACCTTTAAACATCACTACAGCTCGCATTATTGGTCAAGATTCTAACCCATGGTCTCCCAAATACGAATCGGAAATACCAACCACTTTCAGCAACGTATAATGGCAGGGTTATTTGACTAGAATACCGCGTTCGACTTTTGATTATTCAGAGAAGATACTCAAGTCACTTGCCTGGCTGAAAGTCAAGTATTTGCTAGGTCTGATGGAACTTGTTGCTGGAATTCAGACGCGGTGCTGAGATAGCAGAAAAATATAGCCACCTCCCCTCGTAATTCCAGCGGTAATTGTGGCTGTGAAGCTTCAGGCTTCTCCCTTTACTGCAGCTTTTTATTATTTTGAGACACGAAACTACCACGCGCTTCTCTGCCCTTCTGTGCATCAGAATCCACTGTGACATGACGTTCTAGGATTTCATGTTCGTGTAATGATTTCCGCTTTTTAAGTGGAAATTTAATGTCGAAATACATCAGTAGTTACTGATAGAACACAGATAAAACGACTTTTCTCACTTTCGAGTAATGTGGATGTAGGTTGGCCTACTGTATCGCCGAGTAGAATTTCCTTTTCTAAATTTATATGTAGAAATGCATATTTAGTTTGTTTGGAAACGTATAGGACTATTGACTCATAGAATCACTTTCCGCATAAATCATCCTCACCTGCCTACATAAACAATTAGTGCTCGATTTTTACTATAATATTACTAACTCCTATCAGTTCAACAAAATACCCAGAAATGCTACTTCCCTGAATTTCTATAATTTTACTCAAGAGAAAAACAATTTTTTAAATAGACTATTTTTTCGACGAAGCTTAGACAGTTGTCGACCAACACTGATTTTAATAAACAATAGGCATTTCTTGTTTCTACATGCAAATGAAAACGTTTCACCTCTATTTTTATTTAAATCAGTTGTTATTTGTTTCGCTTCGGCATTTAAATACAACAGTGTCATCTATTTTAGTTTCACTACGTGTGTAAAGAATTTGCGTATCGTTAATGAACCGCTGAAGTGAGCATATAAAATGACGTATAGGCTACTTAAAACTCTTACCACAAAAAATGCATACATTTTAAAATGGTTAATGCTAATTAAGAAGGTAGCTTCCTGCACTATGTTATAATATATCTGTCATAATTATGTATCAAATTATAATGAATAACGAAAAACATATTGGTACAGAAACATTCAGAGTGGAAAGGGTCGAGGGTTATAAGAACACTGAAGCACACATATACGCGTTAGTCACATGATATTCACAGACAAGAGGAATGTACGTCTATATTTAGAGCAGCATGTGAATGAGACAGGGAAGTGAGAGTGAGTTGGGGGTGATGGGAAACGTCACCAAACATATGCACATGTTGAACGAAACGAGGACTTTAATCTCTGTCATATGTGGACACATACTGACATGTGTGGAATGCAGAAATATCTGCACGGAGAAGGTTTGTGCCTAGGTTACACAGGGACAAAGGGAAAAGTATGACAGATGAGAGATGTGGCGGCGGAACAGCAAGAGGAATATACTCTGGTCCATCAGCACGCTTCGTAGCTATGGGGCTGCTGGTCTGTCTGTCCGCAATCCAATTTGTACAGACAACAGAGTTTCATCGCCAACCATCCATCTATTACACCTTCCAAATATGATTCATCCTCCATATATACACCACGCAGACAAGAATGAGACTGTGATTGCCCCCACGTGCGGTGCGTGGCGTTGTAATCGTTAAAACACGTGAGCTCTAAGTGATATAATTACAAAACCAATCTGACTGCAATGGTAACATATGATGGAATATTAACGTGAGGTCAGATTATGTCTAGCGTTTCCAGTCACAGTTCAATTTTAATTGACTAGCGACAGATTGAAAATAATTCACGGAACTCAGAGGACGTCACGGATATTTCTCTGGGATTCTACACCAAAAGTTATAATGACAATATGATTTTGGCCGACACCCGTAATTACTTTATGAAACTTAAATTTTTCTTCCTTATAAATGGTTCGTCGCACAAAATAATAATCTGACATACACAGCCTATAAACTTAAATTTAATTAGGGTCCCACAACCTTCGTGGACATCGTCTATTGTCTCGTGCTACAAACGGAGCTGAATCTGTTTCGAGTCCTGGGGCGAAAATGCGGAGATTACGCGCTTAGAATATATCTTATGATAATGTTAACAATAACATACGACAGAATTTCCTTATTCTCATAAACAGCTTGTCAGTTATTTAGAAGTGAAATTTCAACTGAGCTCATTTATTTAGAACACACACGAAGGTAGGCTACTGTCAACTTCTAAATTCTATGAAATATGTTAAGAAGTGACACGAGAAGAAATATTTCATTCATATAATTGAATAAATTATATACTTTTAATACCTGGATTTTAACAAGCTTGCAAACGAGGTACTTTATTAATTTAAGAAAGCCGACAGAGAGATTCAGGACTGTGACGTTCTTAATGTGGAAAACAGTAACCCAAAGTACCTGTTCAATTCGCGGTAGACATTACTACTGCGATCAGGGACAGTGCAGTAATTACAAATCAGGAAATAAAATTATACAACTAGAAAACAAGCAAAATAAAGAAACAAAACAAGTCTTATTAAATTACTTAGACATGTTTACAACCTACAAGACCAACACTGACATCGTCACCGCCGTTAGAACCTCAGGCCTCGCAGACTTCTGTAATGCTTTACTTTAGAATATGCCATTAGGAAGGTCTACGATAATCGGGATATACATGCTATTAAAACAATGTAATTATTTACTTCATGGCATAAAAATAATCTTATGTCTCGAAATTACACTACTTAACCGAAATAAAAAGTGCATACCTATAATTCAATGCTAATTACGTTCTAATTAACCAAGAGTATAAGTTATTATCAACTAACATAAATAATGAGTGATATAAGAGGACTCATTTCATACTGGTATATACTTATTGATTATTATAGCCTTAACATTAGTCTATTCTTCTTACATGTTACAGAAATAATTCTTTTCATTAACGACAGTTTTAGGAACTTAAAACGTCTTAACAAAGTAGTATACACAATAACCATCTCCAGAAAGACACACGCATATAAACAGTTGGGCTTAAACTGTGCTGCTACTTACCACAAATGAAGTCACAGCATTAAAGTTGTAGGCAGAAGAACAAAATCTGTAAAATGGAAGAATATATTAAAATATGATTTTTCAGCTCTTCAAACTTGACATTTAAATCGGTTCTAACTCTTATGAGTGTGGTTATCCCACGACCCAACTGACAGTGGATATAATATATCGCAAATCAAAAATCTTCGTTTCTCGCCGATTCTATTATTTAGGCTATCACCAGCGGGAGTCATTCTTATGAATTTAGCTTTCTTCATATCAAGAACACCGAAGGAAATTTTTGTTTTACGGAATCGGTACGAAGGCATCATGGACGCTTATCATTTGGCAACTTGTGGGGGCCTGGGAGAAAGAACATACTCGCCAAACTATACAGAACTTGTAAGACTTGAGGTTCTCACAGCGGTGAGTATGAAGATATCCGTCTTCTGGGTTATTGCGCTGTGTAGTCTGGTCGATGTTAACCATCGTTTCAGAGGTCATACTGCCTCCGTCATAAGGGCGATGACACACGAATTAATGGCCGAAAGGTAACATAAAACCGTAGTCGGAAAAAGATAAATGTTTTAAGGGATCAGTACGAATATCACAGGGGACACGAAATACTACGTACAAAGAAAATAAAAACTAGAGATTATTCTTTCTTAATTATGTGCAGGCAATAACATTTAATAAATAAGCCCTTACAATGTAAATCAATCTTCATCCCGCTGTGGAAGTTGAAACGTCATATAAGATTCGGCCGAAAATAGGTGAATTACGTTATATTTAGCAGCGTACAATATTTTGTTTTATTTTGACACAGGCATTTTCTATTAGAATTCCGTGTTTCAAATATCTTTCACCTCCAGTATGAAGTAGGCGAGACTTAAAATTACACTCTGCCTGTAGATATACCTTGAGGGGCTGCTCCCGGAAACTGTAATCATGAATGGAGCCTTATCAGTACGTATAAGCATGCGGGACAGACGATATTATGCGTTTCCTTTCCAACACCCCGCACAATTCCTGTAACGCTGAGTTATCTTCATACGAACATAAAATATTAGATCAAAACAGACTACAATAAAAATCTCTCTAGAATGAAATCTACAATATATTAGGCCTATAATGAAAGTTAATTTTCCTAGAAAAAATCTGTTTCCATGAATTTTGAGTAAAACTCAATGACCAATTATTTTCACCTAACTAAAATCGCACGTGTTCGATACAAAACAAACCAATATTCTATCTGAGGCACTTTAAACTCAACGGCCGCTTAAAAAGAAACAATTGTTCAGGGAAAGTTACACGAGCGGGGAAAATTATAACCGACTAATTTTTATAATTTCAAACTTAAGCTTAAGGTAGACATATTTTTCTTTCGATTATTTTCCCCCCGAATACACACAAATGTGAACTAAATTGAAACACATTTCCACTACATTTAATTTACATAAGAAAAACCATAAACTATTAGGTATATAACGTGGACTTAAAACGCAATATTTCTTAAAATTAGGTCGAAAATTTGACATATCCGGGTTAACGGCGGTCTACTTAAATATCTATTGTCCACTGTAAGTGGTTCTAAGTTAATTTTGCTCCTTGAGTTTCTGTAAAGAAATATTCTTTTCACAAATGTGAAATAATTAGGTCTGAGCAAAATTATGTGCAGAATATAGACTCATTAATGTAGCGAAGAGGCAAGGCTCTCTGTGGAACAGCGGACACTAACGGACCCTGTTGATACATGGGCGAATATGGCACAGTAGCGAAATGATGTTGACAAGAGAACTTGGAAAACTCGGAAGAGAAACTTCACTTACCGTTCTCCTGTAAGACGACAACCGCAAATCGTGAGTATTCTCTTCTGTAAGCCGTAGGCCAGGATTACGTCCTAAGTAGAACCACACATGCAATTAAATTCTAACATACCCAGAAAATAATAAGCAGCCTAAACATTATGCTGTTCAGTTGCTTACTAGTTCAATATTTAATCGCTTGCCCCATACAACTAACCTCAAAAGTACACATAATAGTCTGCGTGGCATATTTCCAACTCAGTGGGGTACTTGAAGCCAGTAGTCACACTGCTTGTGAACTACCCGCATTCTTTAGTACCCGGTTCATTGCCGTGTTCATAATAGCCCGCCACTGAACTATGCCCTGAGCCTGATGAATTCTTTCCATACATACGTTCATTAAAATGAATTTAATATTACATTTCCATCTATCTATCCATCCACGTCTGCCAAGTGACAGGAGCTAATAAGTGGTGCATTAATTTTATTTTAAACACAGTAATCAATTAACAAGATTTTATTAAGTTTTCAAACAACAAAAATATTGCAATGCAGGAGATCCTTAATTAATTTTTTTTAAAAATGTTATTGTTCGGAAAATATAAAACATAATTTTCTTCTTATATGTGATTTCATTGTCACAAATTTAACACAGAAGCTTGCGTTTCACATAAACAATATTAAAGTAATTTTTCCTGAATTTTAATCATACTGAATATTTCATAATTACGATATCTTGAAACAAAATGTCTTCGAGTGCAATTTCTCAAAAACAAGCACATAAATAAACCACACCAGAAAATTCATGAGTTCATCACATTATAAGTTGATTTTTGACGTACAAGAAGGAATTCAATGTAAAATATACGGATTTTTTTTTCGAAATAGATTGGGCACTGGTCCAGGAATCATAAATCATTATATCTTAACGAAACTTAAACCATATGAAAATCTACTTCAGAATTCTTTGTTGTACTGCACTGATATATAGTTACTACGGCTGTAAGTGCCCACCACGTGTAACATATATATAGGAATACAGGAAAAGGCCAAAATACACAGTCCGTGTTAAAGAAGAATAAGAAGAAAATTTTACGGCAAGCTTAGCCTGTTCGCAATATTATATCCCTAGGAAAGGCTATAGAACGACTTACGTTGTTTACAGCAAGCTTAACTTCCATGCGACATTACATCCCAAAGGAAAGGATGCAGAAAGACTGTTCCAGTTTCCTGTGCCATTCCTACGGTGATATATTTATGTTGACTGTCATCCTCAAATCTCTTTTCGTAGCACAAATTCTGACTACCATTCGGCCGGACATGCACGGCAGAACTAAAGCCAGTCAAAAAGAGTTTCACCGGAAGGTTCACGCTCGATTTATGGTGAGCGTAAGACATCAGACAGCCGTGCACCGCATCTCCCCTTTGCTACTAACATGTTTTATTGAGTAATAATTTAACATCGCGTTGAATGGGGTTAAATCTTTTGTTTTTAATCAGGAGGTACGGATTTAAAATCTCAACGAGAAACTCTCGGCCTATATTAAGGGTTTTAAGATATTCTCACTCTGTCCAAAATTATGAAAACTGCAGCTTCAAAACAAGTTTAAACCGCTTCTTGACATATTTTCCTCTTCTTCTTTGGCGCTACAGCCCGATGAGAGCCTTGGCCTCATCAACGACCCTCCGCCATCTGTTCTTGACATCTTTTACAGTTCAGAGTTTATCACTATTTAACTTATGTTTTTGAATCGTCTGTAGTTGTTGCAGAGTTTAGTAAACAAAAAGGACGTTCTCTACAGACCATTCTATCTAGTGTAAGATTTGAGGTTTTCACAGCGGTGAGTATGAAGATTTCTGTCTTCTGGGTTGTTGAGCTGTGTAGTCTGGTCGATGTTTACCAACGTTTCAGAGGTCATACTGCCTCCGTCATCATGAATTGCCCTGATGACGGAGATAGTATGACCTCTAAAACGTTGGTAAACATCGACCAGACTACACGGCGCAACAACCCAGAAGACAGAAATCTTTCTATCTAGCTTTATTTCGACGTAATCCTACGCATCTGCAACGACATCAAAGGAAGAATACTGATTAAAATGTGCAAAACTCTATTAATCTTGAAATGAGGCATCCTGTTCTGCAAGGGCGAGAAAGCACTTTTTCCTTCTACACAACAGATTTTAATTACATATTAATTATTTATTATACGGTAACTACAACTTCCGGTGTGGGTAATATATCACAAAATAATTAATAAAAAATTCCGGTGTTTTTAGGTTGATATATTAATCGTCGAAACCTGCAACGTCAAGGTTTTTATTAATATACGATTACCTTTTTACATTTAAATATCTAGGAGGGGCGGTATAGTGCATATTTAGTACGTATTTACAGCTCAAATGTAGAGTGCTTATTAACTTGTCATAAACTCATGTGAAGGGCAGGCCATAGTGCTAAGTGCCTAGTTCTCCTTCAGAAAATATATATTTATTTAAAGCGGCAGATGTGCAAAGGAACGTTGCAAACCTGCAAATTGTATAGAGCTATTTATCAATTTTTATACTTGTAACAGTGGAGGAAAAAAATATAGAGTACTAACAATTAAGTATTTAGAACGTGATAATAGCACTAAAAGGTTGTAACTTACAATATGTATCGATACCGAAATGTGACAAAGATGCCGTTATGTGACTGTCCCCTCTGACGTATGGTTTAAGTTGCATGTCGTAATGGTTTTATTGAATATTAAATAAAACGAATAGAAGTTGATGGGAGGGAGGAAGTAGCTACTATGTCGATGTGGTTATGATGAGAGTCGAATAGGAACTATGATAACGATGAAAGTATAGTTATATCATGTTTTTATTAAAATGTCATAGATGGTTTTGGTGAGATATTTTTAAATTTCGTTTATCTGAAGACGTTTCCTACTAATAACGTAAGTGTGAAATATTTAAGAGGTGAAATTTCATTGTTCTCATTTGAGCCACAGGGTGTCCGATATCGAGAATATATTTTGTATATTTTTAATTGATTTCATTATTGGTTATTGTGCTTTTATATGTTCTCTTTAACGGGCTCCATAAGCCCACCCTCTGACATATGTACTTCTTGGAGCAATCTTGGAGAAACAACTGGTAGATGTCACTGCAATTGTATATATCGCGTTGATAATTTTTGTTTCAAATAGCTAGCAATTGAATGTTAGGTTACTATTTTAACATTTTAACGAAATATTAAATTCAAAACATTGTCATACAAATAAATTTTTATCGTGTTTTTTATGCCTCCTGATGATGGTCATACAAGACACCGAAATGTGTAATGGTCTTGTTTAATGCATGATTAAAGTTTGTTTTTAAGACGGAAAAACTGTTTAATAAGTCATAAGATTACTTGCTGTTTTGTGTGGGTGTTAAACTTCATTTCTCACTCAAACGAAGAACAAAGTTCAAAAGCATTTGAGACGTAAGTAGCAACGAGAATATTTGTGCCTAAAAACAGGAAGCAACATGAGACTGGAGAAAATTACGTAATAACGAGCTTCATAATTTGCACTATTCATCATATGTTGACAAGACGGGCGGGTTAAGTAGCATGCATAGGAATATAAGAAATACATATAACAATTTAATCGTAAAATGTGATGTCCCCAGGCGGTCTGTTTCATGGAGAATGAAGGCGGATGTAGCTGAGGGCAGCGTCTAGTGGTTGTCTCCAGTTAAGAGGGTTATGAAGTTTTGGGTTTTATAAAAGTCTGCAAATTTCCTAAGAAGCTGAGGGACTGTTAGTTTCTCGTGAAAGATTCTGATCCACTATGGTATTAGAACGTAAAAATTAGGCAATCATAGATTAACTATGGAATTTGCCATTAATATAGCTAGTAACAGTTATTAAGCCTAATACAACAACTCATTTCTTATGAAAAAACTATTTATTTACCAATACTATTTAAAACTGAAAGAATTTTCCACGTCACACGTTTCTATGTTTTTTCCATACATCGAAGGCAAATCGAAAACTTTCTGGACGTATTATCGTTATAAAGTGCTACCTGAAACAGAATTATTTTCCCATGACGTTTTTGCAAGCTGATGGTAACTTAATTTTCCACTGTAAAATATATCGCTGCCATTATATCTCAATGGAATAAGACCATATGCCTTCTACTTGTATCTGAAAACTCGATTTAAAAATATTGTGACATTCACATAATAGAATAAATTCATATTATTATACGTCAAAGACATCAGTAAATATTTTACCTTAAATTATCAGCATACATAAGTAAGTAAGCGTATTATAATATATGCAAAAAGCATTTCAGAGGAAGTTAACTTGTTATAAATTATTCAAAATTGCAATAAAACTTGTAATAAAAATATTTTTAGCTGCTGTCTGTAGAGTAACTGGCAGGTTTTCTTCTATTCAAACGGCGTGCATTTAAGTTTAAATTCGTGAGTTACTTTGCATTTTGCTACTGACAACTGAATACGTCCATGTTCAACATTCGCAGTGGGTGGCCGTGATGCTGTGTTGTTAATACAACCGTAATAATGCTGCTGCATAGTACCACACTGGACATCGAATTTAAAGCCATGAGTTCGAACCCGTTTATACCAGCCAAAATTCTTGCAAAATTACCAGAAAATATTCCATTAAAAAGCAGTGCATACAAACCAGTGCTATTTCAATGTATTATTTTCGTGAATCTTTCGGATTTTTTATGACGTCTACTGCATAACGTTGATTTTATTTATACATTAATAATTTCCTCATATAGTTTTAAGAAATAAACCTATTTTAATCAATACACCCAGATAAATGTCGTGATGTCTGTTGTGTATTCAAACATGAGCACTTACTAATCTCATATACGAGTGACAAGAAACTAAGTTATATATTTCGTGTATATATATATATATAACACTATGAGGAATAAATGAGGTCTACATATACTAAGAATACACAGACCGGTGTAAACAAATTAATGTAAAGTGCTATTATAATCATACGGAATTATGGAGCGTTTCCCGGGTAGGAATTCATTGATATTTAAGTCTTTGTAAATGATCAGGGGATTCCCCCAGTGAGGATTTACTAAGGGTGATTTCCCGTCCAGAAATTTCGGGGTCCAGAAATGTGTGCAGGCCTTCAGTGACTCCATCTGGTATCCGATTTTCACCAAAATTGGTTTGTGCTAACATATTTTAGTGAAAGTAATCAATATCAAATTAAATAAAAAATATACTGTAATAGGCGCTCCGTAGGGATGCGAGAGCCTCCAAAAATGTTAATCTTATAAACCGCAAGCATGGAGCGACCTCAAAGGGTCGATCAGTTAAGAATCTGGAATAGCCTGAAATCCATTTGACATTCCGAAGACGGAAGGCCTGTGAAGTGATGAGTGTAAAAGAGGTTTAATGGCATAATATTAGGGAAGACACGTGACACGTACCTAAGAGCATACAAGAGCGAAATTTGCTGTTTGCCCAGCTTTTTATATTGTTTAAAGTCACTGTCTTGAGTGAAATTTTAAGTACTTTTACGTCCAAGATATATTCTATGTCAAAAGACGACACTCTAAAAACTAAGTGGTCAGGAAGCACTTGTAAGAAGGAATATCATCTCTCAGTCAGAATATCTAAAATCTGGTATAAAAGTTGAGACTTTCTCATGAGAGGGCAATGCGCAAGACTTTAGGTCTTACCTACTGAATTTCTTCATAAGTAGAGATTTTAAAAACATCATATTACCTGTTACATTAGTATAGACACCTGATGCGTCACAAGCCAATGTATTGATTTTTATCGAAACAGGAAAACATTTCATACGTCATGTCCTTTATCTCTTGTTCTGTCTTCAACTGTGATGAAAATCTTATTGGATAGAAACACGATCTGTACTCAGCAGGATATGCGTTCCTATATCCACATTTAAAGAGACGCCGAAGATACAAAGGCCACCTTATACATGATCAGTAATGCAGACTGCAGTGATAAATGAACATGTTCTCAGCGCCACCACTGACAAACGTAAACATTCACCCACGTACAGTTTACCCTTGCGTATGCAGCATACCGACCGATTTATAAACCAATTTTACTACCAGTTTAGCACAATTAAGTACAAAGATTCTTTGGTTTCTTAGTTATGTTTAACAACACGACGTCTGCCTTATTCTTTCGGGAGTCCTAACAAATACCTGAAATTCCACTGCCTAATTCTTAGTAAATTAAAACAAATGTTATCATCGAATATCGCTGTCTTCTGGGTTATTGCACCCGTGTAGTGTGGCAGAAGTTTACCGGCGTTTCAAAGGTGTTTTCTGCCTCCATCATGAGGGCTCGTCTGATAATGGGGGCAGTAATTTCGAAACAACGCAGAAGACAACCTTCTTCATACTCGCCGCGGTGAGAACTTGAAATGCCACTTAGTTTACATTCTGTCGTACTGGAGAAATCTGAACACCTGATTATACATGATGGAATTTGAATCTGAAATGTCTCAGGTTTTAAACTGATATGATGATAAACTGGAGCAATACATTGAAGGTTTAAATAGGCTGCGGCTATCTTGTTAATTTATAATTTACGAAGAGAAAGGTTTTCTTACTGCAGCCAGAAGTCAAGGGGCAATTAAATAGCGAGGCTTTTCAATGAATAAGTTTGTATATTCCTGGTCTAAATTATGTGATAAGCGACTGTAACTGAAACTTTCTTGCACATCATGCAAGGTCTGAACGGTTTTAACCTTTATTTTCGATAAGCTTAATATGTCTATGCCCTATATCTGTCATATTTATAATAAAATTTGGTTTCTGGAGTTATTAGAAGCAATTTCTTTTAAGTTAGCTTCGGTAAACATGCAATTATACCCGCAAAGAGAATGTTTTTGTAAGAGAAGGAAATACAGCGAAATCACAGCCCAGGGTCTCGGGTGTCGCGTCTCGTGTACACGGAGTGGGAATTCATATCAAGACATAGGCTACACCTACACATGATGTAAACATTGTAGACTATTTATTGATGAGTTTTCAGCTTCTTACGGCGACGAATATGAAGTTGGATGTCTTCTGAGATGACGAAGGCAGCAACCACCTCTGAAACGTCGGTCAATTTCTATCAGACTACATGGCGCAACATCTCAGAAGTCAGCCAGCCATCTTCAATGTATTTCTTAGCTTACATGGCATTGTTTAACTAAGATCGCCCTAGCCCTATGTAAAAAAAAAGGGGGGGGGGGGGGGGGGGGGGTCTCTTACTGCCTTGACAACATGTGACGTCATGTCACCATGCAATATTGCAGAGGCGGGGCTTACTAAGAAGTAGAAATGTAGAATGTTATTTGGTAGGCGGAGCAAGATATGGTACGCTTGTAATATAACAGAATGTTATCTGTATTAGGCCAACTTGGGCCTATATGCAATGTCCCCCATGCCATCACTGATTCCGCGCGCACCCACACACACGCGCGCGTACTTTATTTTATAGGGCAAGATCACAATCATGGCGCTGGGGTCAGGGAGCACTAACACTTTCTACGTGCCGCGCAGACAGAGAAACACATCTATTTTGCGCTGTCTTTATTTGCATAAATCCAAACCATTCATGCAAGGTTTGCAGAAAGTCTTAGCCTATTTTTGTGTTTCCGGACACAATTGAAATAGAAAACAGGCCTATATTATTAGGCTTACATAGACTTAATTGCAAGTAGTGTTGGAGAAACAAGCCCATGCTACTGCAAAAATGTATCGAACTTTACTCTGATGACAGCTTTAAGTAGACAGAGTCGGTGGAAATGGACTGAGTTAATCTGAACGGGGACCGGTGTAATGGTAAAGCGAAGAATTTCTTGAAGATTTCCGTCTTCTGGTTTGTTGCGCTGTGTAGTCTGGTCGATGTTAACAAACGTTTCAGAGGTCATACTGCCTCCGTCATCAGGGAGACAACCCAGAAGACAAAAATCTTCATACTCACCGCTATGATATTTCTTGACTAGCTGAACGTATTGTCATCCTCTCAAGAAGGACTCCAAGGCACGGCGTTCGCTTAGTTACTTCAAGCTTAATTTTTAAATTTTATTTTCTTTATTTTATGCGTTGACAGTCACAAATAACCACTGCACCTCAGCTAACTCCATGCCCTTTAACCAACCAAATTCAGATATAAGTTCTGAGGCAAAGAGGTCAAAGACACTTGAGACAGATGAGGAAACAGGACAGTTACCATGGCAAACGAATGTTATTATTCTGAGGGCAATTAGTATTTCAAGAGGACGATAATGCTCGGACAGCCTTAGATGAGGAAAAGATAATAAATGCCTACAAAATTTTTAGTTTAGAAACAAGAAGGAAAAATACAGGTTGGGAGATATAGAAGAATAATAGACAATAATATTAAAATTTATCTTAAAAAGATTGGTGTGAGAATATGGATTGGATTCATCTGGCTCAAGATAGGATCCTGTATCGGTGGGCTCTAAACTTAAATCAGTTGTACGACTATCATCTTTTCACGAAGGACTTTGTTCCATGAAATGGGCCTCGTTAGCTGCCAAGTTAGTTGGCAGACAGTGTTTACGGGACGAGTTCAGTCGGCCCAGGCCCGTAATGAATTAACGATTGTACTGTTCTCTTGACAGATGCGAGTGGGCAAGTTCTGTATGATTGATCGTTCAGCGGTAGGTGCTGATGATATCAACACTGAAATTTCAACAACATATCGCAAAGATTGTAACGTGACGTTGAATATATGCAAGAGAACGAGAGGAAAAAGAAAGAAAAACAGAAATAGCTCTAAAGCCAACCTGTTAATAAGCGAGTGAGCTAAAGGAAGTTTAAGTGTCACTTTAAATGGATTACAAATAAACTTTATGTGACAAATGACTTTTCATTTATACATTGCAGAGAATATAAACTAAGTGACAGGCATTTATAAATGTTTTATAAAATATCACACAGTACAGATAATGTTGCTAATTATGCCGTTCAGAGACAATGGGGACTTAAGCAAGTCATACTGAGCAATGAAACTGCAAAGTAATGTGACGAGTTACCGCACCTGACAAAATCAAAAATATTATTACTGACACTTAATGTGCACTAAATACTTTTGGGAAGTTACCGAAATTTGTGGACAAGGTTAACAATTTTTGCCAATGGCATACGTTAACGAAACCTAAGTAAGAAATACTGTTATTTTGTCGATAAAACATTTATACTCATGTTATTACTGTCAATTAACGTCCGTAACGAAATCTAAAACAACCTAACTTGTGCAGCCAAATCGAGCATGACAGAACCGCCCAGCGTCCGAAATTACTCTGAAGTTAATCTCGGATTCGGTTGTAAGCCTTCTTTATCTCCCATCAATCGAAAGCCAAAATTTCATTTTAAAATACAAATTTACTACATATTTTCATTTGCTGATAAACATTTCTTTAATATAAATTATCTGCTCTTACATAAACATCACTAAATGAAAGATTCGTTTATTAATTTATGAATTACCCAGTCATCCATATTATTCTTGAACCGAAAACATTGTCGAACAAATAATTAGTTTACATTTTCAAATTTGAAAATAATAGGCCTAGCTGTCATTTTACTCCACAGTATTTTTCTTTCTAGCAGTTTTACGATGATGACTATAAATTTAAATGGTGAATACTGAATAAAAATTCATGATGACTATACTGAGATTTTACTAGTACTTCTTGAAGGCAAAGCTATCCCTAGGTAAAGAGCAGTCTTAGGCTATGTCTCTTATAATGTACTCATTCCTTATAGATCGAAACATATGGCCCCACCCTACGTTATTTACAAATACAGCAAAAAATCTACCCACGAATATAAACAACAAATCTTTGTTAGTCTAGATCCGCCCAAGTGCCATGTCAAAGGCAAAATCCTTACTAAGAAGAACTGGGACTCAGAAAACGTCTGTGTAGTCCAATCTATCGCTCACCTCCAGGGCGATGACATTAATACGGTGATCGGCAAAGGACTGACTGGCAGAAAGAAAACATAAGAAATCCCAGAAAAACATTCCATACTACCGATACACGTCCCACAAGAGTTAAGTTAGATTGTTACACAGAGGGAAAGAATGACGACGCATGAATGCAATTGTCGAAAACAGATATTTTATGGGTTCTCGCGTATTCTGACTTTTGACGATAGAATTTGCTGGAGTTTGGATTCTTGTCTTTATGACGTCTACCTTCTGACATCTGAGATGTGCATTGATGTGAAGATTAGGAGTGTGATCTTCTGTGCTATGACGCCATGTTGTCTTGTAAGACCGTATCACCTTCAGCTTCAGGGTAGAACCCACAACTTAGAAAGAAAAAATGAATGTCTGGAAATACTCGGTAACAAAGAATCTGAGATGTGCTTCCACACTGATAATAATGATAATTTAACAGTAATAAGAGCAATATGCATGGGTACAAAATTCAATACGAAATCTATCTATGGCGCCGAAGTTTACTAGCCCTGACATCCTATACAAATCTCGACTCGTGACCAAAATTGTAAGACACTGTAATTTAAATTTTAAAATAAAACATGCAAGGCCACAACTACGTAAATTAGTTTAATAAAATCTTCTCGGGCAATCAGCCGTAGTACTACGGCGACACGACTGAATGCCCGAGAAGATTTTATTGATTGTACTCGCGGCGAAAGTCTCAAATCCTTTAGTAGTGACCATTATTTTACCAAGACGTCCGTTCAGTTAACTCAAGGATAATTATTCTTTCTAAGTTAGATCCAGTAGCAGGCGTAAAACTATCTCAGTCTACATGTCGATCTCTGCCTGTAATATTGGCAGGTGCGGCCTTAGTTTAGGAGTTGTCTTTATAGAGGCAAAAGAAAGTCAGAGATATGCCCATCTTGCTGTCAGGCTTTTCAGTGAATAAGGTAGCGTTAAGATCGATATTTTACGGACTTCTCTTAGACAGAATATTTGGCTCTAGAAGCCACTAAACCAGACACCCGTGAGAGGTAGTCGCACCGGAAGGGCCAATTGTGCTATAGTACCATGTTATCAGGGGCGTACAGATTGCCTGGAACTAAAAGTCCACGCATTCATTTACCTTCGGACATACAGAAGAATAGTTAGCATTGAGTTCCTGCTCACTTTTTCTCGAGTACTACTGGAATAATCTGATACAACAGGGTGATGATCGCCCTGATGATGGAGACAGCAAGGACCTCTGAAAAGTCAGCCACGTTCTACAGGACTGAACGGAGCAACATTCCAGAAGACAAGTCATCTTCAAATGAAAATATTAGCATTTGAGTATGAGTAGTGAGCGGGAAAGAAATGGGAAGGAGACAGTCAACGGCTATTTCCTTATTTTGCTTCAGCATTAACCCGAAGTGTCTGAGAAAAAACACTACAAGACTAAGTTATGGAATTCTAAAACCCGGCCGATATTCGAACCGCATAACTACTTAATATAAAACTGGGGCGTAACTATTGCACAAATCTACATGTGGCATGGTAGAAAATCTAAACAAATTTGTGTTTAAATAATTGGTTGCACGTTATAACATTCAATTTAACGTCTTACCTTTATTTGAAGTATTCTTTTTTTGCAAATGGAATCAAGAAGAATGACGATTTGTAAACACTGAAGTTTGCATAAGTAACATACAAAACAGAAAATAGATTAATTTTGTCCAGAGCTTATGAAACACGTATATAATTTAAAGATCGTGCATATTATCCTCTGTGTTTTGGTGCAGTCTGTATTTTGTTCCTTGGTATTATAAAACGAAGAACAATCCCTCTAAAAATGTACAGGGAAGACGCTTTCCTCCTAAGCGCCGACAAATTGATTTCAATGTTGCATTACTTCTACCCCTTCTTCACTCCGAAAATGTAAATACTTTCTTAAAATATCCAGCGAAAATATCAGTTCCGGTTTCATCAAATAATAAACTAGACCCCTTTGTTTCAAATCCCGAAAACTTAATGGTTAAAAATCCAAAATATAAACACTTCTGCGCTCTAGGACGAAGACAGCTTGAAAACTTCTAAACTTTTTTCTTATTTCAGGTTGCCTGCTTCGATCCTGTAGAGAGGAGGTCAAATAAATAGAGGAAATAAATAAATATTTTGATATAAACGGGACATTTTAAAATATACTGTAGACAGAATTATGGGTTTACTTTTCTTTCAGAAGAGAATCGTTTACAGGAGAATCACTTGCAGCAGCTTATACAAACGCTGGGAACACTGCTTCGAGGGCATGTTTCATGTCCGATCACTGTTTTCCCAAAAAGCTGCTCCATTCCTACAGCAAGCCTTTGTATATTTTCATAATGTCACCCCCCTTGACTCTTAACCAATCTCGTTCACTTTTCATCGCGGCAATTGTAATAAATTAGTCTTGCTGCAACCCCGTGGGTGCCTTCGAAACTTTGCTGCTGCCGCATTAGATGTAAGCCGTCGAGTTGAATATGACATCTCGAATTTTGCTGTTGACAATATAGTTGTAATAACATTTCTTCATTCGTTCATGTTCTTAACTATTTCGTAGTCTTTGACGTCTGCTCACCTGTCTAGCCCTCGATGCACATTCATAAAAATGATGTATCCTGGGATTCGTTTTATTGTCAGATGACAACATTGTTCAGTCTTTTGTTTTGTTATTAAAACCTACAGTCGTTTCCACAGAAACAGACTCAAAATTTATATTTGTCGCTTATAGATATTGAACGTTGTGATATAATATTTCGAATTAGGTTCAAATTTTGTATCGGAAGCTGTCTCTCGTGAATATATTTTTTTTGTGATTCTGCCCATAACCTCCATAAAAATTCTGAAATAGTTATTTTAAATAGGCAAACACAATATTATTTTACATTCTTCCACACTAATCATTGATATCTGTTTTAATGTTCGATGCTTTATAGGCCTAAAATAACGCTGTGAAATGTTTTAAAATTCAAGAACAAATAAACGATGCACTCTATAGAAAAATGTAACGATCTTGTTTCATTAATATTTGGACTGACCACTGGGTCACTATCCGCTAAGGCTTGATAATGCGTCTGGGTTTATTCAACTTTTTGCTTATTTTGGGAAAACAGAAAATGGAGTTTTTGCGATTTCATCAACAGAAACGGTAACAATTTTATCTTTAAATTATAAGTTCCTTATATTCCTTGTCAGTTAAGTTACCGGTACTGGGCTATCTGACGGTTGTTTGTTCACAATTACGTAACTAATTTTTATTCAAATATCTATTAAATCGTTGTCAGAGGCCGACGAGACAAGTACGGAACAAAGAATTAAATGTTATAAGCCACAACTTCTGTTCTGTTAAGAAACATGTCTTTGCCGAAAATAAGAAAGTGGTCAACTCTTTTAGAATTTTCCACTCTCATGAAACCGAAGGTTCATTACCACGGCAAAAGACGTCCTCAGACTGTACTAATCATGCAAACCACTGTCATAATCCAGTCCACGCGGAATTAAAATAATATACACAAGGTTCTATATAATAAACAGCTTTTTTAAAAATTCTTTAATTTTAAAAAAATATACGAATAATGTTACAGTGATATTTATACTATGGTGTGACCTGACTACACTTATAATGTGGTGATCCCTGTAGGATATGTTTACGAGTCTGTGAGAGAGAGAACTCGCTCTCTTCTGCAGCAGTCTAGCAGAAAAGGAATGGGAATTACACCCGCGGGGATTCTAACGTCGGGAGCAGACCAACTTCGGCGTCGGGATAAGCCATACCAAGGTACTGTAGGAAATAAATCCCATACTATATCTCCACACTCAGATCTTGGGTATAACCAAGAATGACACACTGGCAGACTGCTACATTGTTATGGCAATGCACACTGCACAGCCAACTCAGTAATGACGCCTTTAACAAAATGTTATTGGTTCTGCTGTAAACAGCACTGAAAACGATCAATGATGCTTCACTGAACCTAGCTGTAAAATGTAAAATGTTTAAATATTTTAGTCGGAAAACCTTAAGCAAAGTGAGGCCTAGGTATACCTGAGTGGGGATAATATTAAATTGGATGTTAAAGAAATATAAAGCATATCATACAATACGTACACATAAAAATTCCTAATGAATTCCGTGCATCCACAAAACCAGTTAAGCTAATTACTCGTACAATGTGTTCAAACTGGATCTATCTGGCTTTGGGTCCTCTGATATGCCGGGTATTTGTTTTACTAGCTGAGTAATAATTCTGCTGCATGACGTTAGTTAAAGAAATGTAGCGTAATGTTATGGACTGGAATCATCTCTCTCAAGATAGGGCCTAATGGAGGTTTGTTGTGAACACGGTAAATAACATCGAGTTTTAACGCCGTGTCGTATATTAACCATCCTGAAGATGGAAGTACCTCCGAAACATTTATATCAGCCTCAACGTCAACACGACATTACAACACAGAAAATCACAATCGACATTTTCACTGACAAGAAATCCTCAGACATCAGATGTTAATGAACCTTTTGTTTCCATAGAAAGGCGGAACTTTCCTGAGTGCTTTAGTGATATAACCTTCTTAGCAAGAGTTCTTTATGTAATCAGAAGGGAATAAACCAGTGTGGTAACTATTACCGGAACCAGAGTTATCAACAAAGCTTGCCTGATCACTCTTCGTTCTCCAAAGGTAATAACGAATATTGTTGGCGAGTTCAGATAACGCACAATGCAATGAAATGTATTACATACAGCACGCAGAATAATTGATCACTAAGAAGACTACACTGATTTTCTCAAGCTCTTCAGATGGCTAAAGCTAAAGGTACATTTATCTTAATAAGTGTCTTACACTTCGTTTGCCCGGCACTTGAAAGTAGTAACGGTTTAAGGCACACTAGTAAAACGGTCTTTGATTTAAATAACTTACCTTATACGTAATTGTCACCTGCGTTCTCAGAAAAGGTGTGAACTTATTCTCTAGGATTGAAATTGAAAATGTGCGGTGGGATGTGGTTTCTAATTAGTTTCGTAACAAAATCCCCAAAGCACATTTTACTGTGTAAGTTAAATAAACTGTTAATTTTATGAAACTGGATAAGAGCCAAAGGAAGAAAGTTATTACACCGATACTTCAGTAAATGACGAGCTGTAAAATACTGCTGAAATACATTAATAACCTAATACTAGTTGAATGAGTGATCCTTGACACACTTTTCTTATATGTATCTAATTTTTAATTACAGACATATTGACCCGTACAACCTGTCAGACTGCTTTACATGAAGCACTGATTGAATCTCAAGCAGTGTAGGTGTATAGGGTGATTAAGAAGTATCTTAATAAATTCTGAAACAGAATGTTAGAATAAAAAGATCTGATCGGAATTTGTAAGCTACGTGTATTAAGTAATAACGTAGCTCTAGTAAGAGACCAATATATATTCATTTCGAACAGTCAGTATTTCTGCTATTTCTCTGAGTATGCCATGTTCCGTTCTTGGCGAGGAGGCCGACAATCCTAATTTGAGGGTTTTCGTGTTTAGTATCCCCCACGCACACAAATAAAACATTTTAAAATCCTTCCAAATTTATTATTTACAGTCATTTTTAAATTTGGGCATAACTCTTTGGAATTTGCGGAGTTGAAATGCCTGAACATGGCTGTCCTATAGGATGTTGCGTTGAATATTCTGGTAGTTTACCTACGATTCAAAGGTGCTTGCTGCCTCCATCATCAGAGCAATAACGGAGACATCAAGCACCTCTTTAACGTCGGTAAGCTTCTACAAGACAACGCAGCGCAACAACCCAGAAGAGAGAGTTCTTCATAGTCTTTATCATTTACAAAAACTTACTTTCAAGCTCATATTACAATAAAGAAAATGTCTCTAAATCGTCGTCGTGGAGCTTTGAATTTAGAGTGTATCTGTGAGACAAATATTCTCACTTTCATAGAGAACAGTACAAATATTTAATTAGTTTTAAAATATAAAGGACTAGAACATCATAAGAAGAATGAAGACTAAAAATCATTAAAAATCAGTAATTCAGTGAAAAGTTTAAATACATAACACCTGATGATGGCTATATATAGCCGAAACATGTCGTGTATGTTCCACATGTAAATCGAGTACTCGATAGGGAACGTAAAATGATATTTTAATCTTTTAATAATATTATATTGTGATTGACGGCTAATTTTAATATATTTTTAATACTATATAAATCACAATATGACGCATCTACAATATCTTATAAAAGATTAAGAACTTAAAAAGCAAGTACGTTTAAAATATAAAATTACATATAGTGTTTATTATAATGAAGACAAGCTGCAAAAAATATTTGTACAGAACATATTTACGTAATTTTTAGGTCATAGATGCACGCATATTTCGTCAGAAACTGCATGGAAATATAATATAAAATTAACTATAGAAAAATATCCAGTTTAAATGGTTTGAAAGAAAGATATGTCTTTGGGATTAGTATTTATGAATACCACAATACCAGGAATTCAGTTAGTAGCAAATCTATATAATCACTTTGTATATTTACGGGGTAGTGGGGAGAAGCCCTTAACCAACGTTCCAAAGATAATGAGCTACCTTTCTTCTGTCTCTATACTTTCTCCCAATTTCTGTAAGTTTGTTATGAAAAAAGGCTACCTTGTGTTTGGATCAGCCTCACTTTCTATGAGGTCCCGAGGGGACTTTAATATAGACTATTATTTATTTCAAATTGTCTAAGAAACATGGGAGTTATTCAGAGAAAAGACTTCTCCTTCAATTTTAAATCCTGAAAATTGCCTAAAAATAAATAAGAAAATACTAATACATCATAATCAAAATGGAAAACTTACATTGCACTCAGAAATAAGACACTTTATTCGCTGCATTCTAACGGACTGATGCCAATTAGCAGACAGGTGGCAAAACCCACGCCTTGAGAAGGCAACACCTTGCCACAGCGCCACTTGTGTGTATCGTCTGTCTTTCGTCTGCAATATCTTTATAGACTAGTCTGCTAACAAAATTTAAATTACATACGAGTTTGTATCTTCATGGTTGGCATAAAGAAAATGCTAGAGCAGCCTATGAATACAGACAGACATTCCTTCAATTGTCGCTGGATATTGGGAGGCTTGCACACGAGGAAATGTTAAAAAAGCTATGCTGTGAATGTCTTTGGTAAAAGTAAGTTTCAAACGCGTTAAAATCATGTTTAAAAGGATGGATCTTCCTTCGTCATCAGACGTAGGGGGAGACGTCTACTGTGTTACATCTAATAGACCTGTGGTATTAAATTTTCCGCAGGGAGGCTATGGCACTCTTCGGTTATATGGGCGTTTTATAAAATGCATTATAGTGCCCATATAATTTCAAATAATTTTCTTCATATGACTCCTAATGTAGGAAAACTAGTTTTATTTGTACAGAAAGAAATGGTCGTAATCAGTCAAAAATATTTTGACCACAGAAAAATTTGTAAGTAAATAATTATAAGATTTCTGTCTTCTGGGTTGTTGCGCTGTGTAGTCTGGTAGATGTTTACCAACGTTTCGGAGGTCATACTGCCTCCGTCATCAGGACGATGAGTATGAAGATTTCTGTCTTCTGGGTTGTTGCGCTGTGTAGTCTGGTCGATGTTTACCAACGTTTCGGAGGTCATACTGCCTCCGTCATC
>NW_019059676.1:266653-291388 GCF_000696155.1 Zootermopsis nevadensis | reverse complement strand
TCCCTCTTTCTATGTATTTTCCCCATCTCTTCCACATACCAGTAGATACTTAAATATACGATGCAAAGATACGCAATTAAAAAACTAATGTAGTAATCAGCAGAATTATAAAACAGTTCATAGGTAAAAAATACATCTGAACATGCAATTTCAGGAGAAAAATACAAAAAGTCATCAGCCGTGACTAAGTATTGCGTAAAAATCAACGTTTTCCCGGAGATCCGCGTTCATTTAAACATCTCGTCTGAGGGCAAGCAAAGACGCCCACACACAAACATCAAACTGGCTTTTAAATAATACAGCTTGTGTCCGGTTACAAGTCTAAAGAGACAGTGAAGGATAGCAGGGTTATAAATAATTAAACCTTTTGCAATAATAATAATAACGAAAAAGTGCAAACTGAGGACGTTTTAGAAAATGTAGTTGAACAGAATATTTGGTCTCAGAGAGAGCAAGTAAACAGTTTGGACAGCTTTATGTACAGAAGAGCTGAATACGTTACACTCGCCACTAAATATTATTGAGTTATCAAATGAAATTGTTGCGACAACTACCGTTAGCGCTTTGTGATGAGTCATGCAGTTTCTGCAGGCAGCTGGGATGTGACAGTTGAATTTAACTTTGTCAGTGAACGCACTCATAATGTCGATAAGTCATATGCGTAAACATAAGTAAATTAATTAAGAATATTTTGTTTTAACAGACAGTGATAGCAGTACTAAGTATAAAAATTATCACAACATTTATAATTATTTATTTATACCATTTCTAAATCAAGTGCAGACACCATGAAGAGCCGAACCTCGAATGAGATGAGCGAGTTTCGTACGATACTTAGAGAACTGGCCGTGGATTGTTTTATATTAGCCTTAAGAACTGGCGAATACCACAAAAACTACGTCGAATTAATCGATTTCCTTGGCCGATGTTTGAACCAGCTCTATCTCGAGTACATGATAAATTATCTTTGCCAGCATGTTGCTTCCAGAATTATAATCGTGTGGTTCCCTAGTACGAAGCGGGATAAAGCCTATTTCACACAAATGTTTTTTTTTGTGTTGATACGAAAACAAGTGTTCTGTTGGAGAAAGTTTCGAAGTCCATCAATACGAAGCATGGAACGAGCTCTGTCCACTTCAACGACCTCGCCTTGTGCAAGAGCCCATTCTCTCTTTAAAATGGATACACATTCAAATTGAGATCAAGTCGCCTGCAGAACAATCAATTTAATTGCACAACCAACATATGTAGAGAGAGAGAGAGAGAGAGAGAGAGAGAGCGAGAGCGAGTGTTATATGTGCAAAAGATAGGCTCCATGTAAGCCATTCATTTCAGAACAGCTCGAGAACCCATCTGGGAGTAAGCGTGTAACGGATATATTGGATCGGTCGTCTAGTACGGAACACATGTGGCTTGCTTTGCAAAGTTCGTACTCACTATTAAATCTCACTGGTACTATATGGAGCCAGGCAGAACTTTAATTAGTGGCCTATATGTGTATATATTCTCATCTCTTCAGTGACTTTGTTAGCTGTTGCCAAGTGACGCAGGGTCGCGGACACCTGCTGCCCACTACGAATTGTAGGCAAGCTCTCTCGGCCAGTCTTTCAAAATCCACCCCAATCCCCGGCTGGCAAAAAAAGAGAACACTTTCATGTCTAATAATGAAATGGAATAGATCTGCCGCGAAATTCCTTTATACAAAACTTGCTTAGTTAATTTATTTTATTTACAGTAGCGTACAGTGGTCAAGCACGAATTCAAAGTAAATTTCCACCATCGTCACTGACAGTGCAGAGTAAAGGAAAAAGTGAACAGAACCAGTCTTGGTGTTAGTCTGAAGCAAACATTCAGAGACAAACAGACTGATCAGACCCACGTGGTATAAATATATAAAATACGAAACCCTAGATACAAAAACAATATAAAAAACTTACTCTTTCATAGTATACCGAAAACAGTCTTACTGTCGAATGTTTCATTTCAGCTTTCGAGATTGACTGCGTAGAATATTGATACTTGTCCCCGGAAGCCACAGTTACACGTTAAACTCCTGCCGCGGAAAATTAAGGACAAGAATCATAACATTCCTAGTCGATGCTACATTTCTTATAGAAATGTCATTGTTTTGAATAAAGGCTTAGACTTTAAGCGTTCGTATTTTATACAGATTAGTCACACACTTATGTAATAAAACAAATCTGAAATGCAAAATATATATTTCCTATAAAGGTAAAAATTAAATTCATCTCCATTCGCACATTCATCACAAATAAAGCAACAGATCTCAGGTGAAATGTCCCAAATTAAAAAATTCGTATGGCTGTGAGAAACTACGTACATTGTACATTTTTTGCTGTAATCGCATTTACCGTTCTCAGTATAATTTCCATCTTTAGCCTTAACCTTTTTCACTCCTATCTAATTCCAGACTCCTTTTACAACGCCCCTTTAAACGTAACTAGTAAGTAACTTGCATACGGAATAATGGACGGCCTCAAAGTTAATCGTACTCTGAAAAGCTTACAGTCTCTTAGTTGGTCATACATTTTCCTACATTTCATAGATCTGAAGGTTCATTACCGTGTAAACAAGAGCTCGACACTGGATTTTATTTGAAACCAAATTAATTTAGTCCACACTCTTACATTTTATTTGTTTAAAATCTTATGTTATTCTCCCATCTATGCCTGGGTCTCTCAGCTAGTCCCACTATTTCAGGTTTTTAAACTAAAATATTGAATGCATTCACATTTTTGCAGAATACGCATAATTACACGGGCGACTCTCATTATACGAGCTTTCGTTATTATCATTTCCGCATATTCACAGGTTCATTACAATTTTATGAGGAGCATGAATATCCTACGCGCACCTTTAACCATCGAACCATCCCCAGGCTTGTCAGAAAAAATGATGCAGATAATAAGCTTAGCATTAAAGAATTCTGGCGCCATTTCAACGTCAAAATGACATTTGTTATATATTCCCGTTTAGGCATTTACATTGCACGCGGCTACTTGGAGAAACGCAACCCCCGTGTATAATGAGAGCCAGCTCAACTTGATTGTATTCGAACAAAGAACTTTGGCCTAGTTTAAGGAATTTTGAACACAAATAATTAAAATTGCCGTTCAGCTGTGCTCATCCGACGACCGGTCAACAGGATAACAGATTATTGTGCAATGAATAATTAAAGATAAACGTAAAAATTCTATATCTCATTAAAAATATGAACTCGAAACACTGAGGTGATCATATGCAAAACATTCTTAGTTGCTGAAGCTGTTTAAAATTAACTGCTCAATAAACTCATTCTCTATCACCATTTTCATCGATACATAAAAATAGTCACGCCTGTTGTAACAGTAAGAAACTAGTTAAATTCTGTAGGTCTGGGCCTATTAAAACAGACGTGGACATTGGCTTTCTGATTAGGTGAATTCCAAAGATGCCACTTGATCTCTGCTGGAGTCTTCAAGGTAAGAGATAAAAAGGAAAGAACACAACAAACGAAACTCCGTAACAATACGAGGTAAGGGCTTGTTTATAGCACGGTGCCACTAGCAGGCAAACGGCTTAACTGGCTGGCATCTTGACGTCCAATGCCTTGTTTAGCTGTACAGTCGGTTCACGTAATAATAACACGCAGTCTATTCTGATGATGTTTACGAAGAGATTAAATTTAACTAGCTAAATTTCACTTTATTTATGGAACCTAAAGTTTTACTGCCGTGTTTACAACAGACCGTGACTGTACTGAGCCGCACAACCTCTCAACCTTTCACTTTAAGATTCATTTTAATATTATCCTTCCATCTGCCTCTTAGTTTCCCAAATTGTCTCTTCCCTTTAGAGTTTTAGAGTAACTATAGGCCTGTAAACTATAAGGTTTATCTGAGACTTGATGTTCTTGAGGAAGCGAGCATGTAAATTGTGGTCTTTTTGGCTGTGACGCCATGTAAGGAAGATAGAAACAATTGAAGACATTCCTAGTAACCGTTGATACCCACCTGCATGACTACATGAGTTTACAACACACAATTTATCGCACAGAAACGTCGAGTTATGATTAGCCTACTTCAAGTTTTAAAATTATTTTTCCTTTGCTTGGCACAAGTATTAATATGTATTTCGAATACTTTTCTAAGTATCATTTTAACTTACAGACTGTGTGCTAAACTTTACTATTAATATTTTTAATCCTTGATCACATTATTTCAGCTTATTCCGCAGTATATGTTTCATTAAATTTTAACATAATATGCAATAATATGTTTATTCTTAAATAAAGTATTAAAATTTAATAACTGCTACTACAGTAATAAGTGACTGAGAAATACGACGAAACGAAAACGAGGGCACAGAATGAACTGGAAATAAAGAATATTTAGGGAGAGAAAAATAAATAACGAGGGGAATAAAAAGAAGAGAAGAGCAGAGATAAAGAGGAAGCAGCAATACTTATTAATTACGAATTAATTTTTTGTATCATACTCAGTAATGTTATTCTGTTTGTGAAGAAATGAAATAAAACAACCTTATGCAACATTACGAAACACTTATAATCATGTATACAAGTATTCTATAATGTTAAATAAATTTTATTACGCTTTCAACAGTTGGTGTGAATAATTGTGATGATTACAAGACAGGAGTAGCAACTTACGAGTGATGCCTTACTGAAATGCTGACCAGCGGCAAAAAGAACAAATTCTTGACGTACTTATTTACATAAGACGGCCACAACTCGATTGTCTGTAAATTCATAATAACTAACTACAGTTTCGAATACTGAATTTTTATTTTACAGAATAACTTTACGTATCGACCTTGATATGAAAATCCTTGAAAGAGACGTCCTCAAATTAAAAGGACTACGAGTGTGAGGCAAGAGGGCATAAGTATGATATAACGTTTGTTAAATTACTAGAAAATATATAACATTACACAAATTTCCACATTTTTGTGACTACGCTTCTCCTGTAATTATTAGGATGCTTAATACAGAAAATGTATTATAGTAATCAGAGCACACAGAAAGGAATACAACAGGCAATACACAGTGGATCGTTATGTAGAAATTTCTTTGAAAGCAATAACTTATAAAACTGAATGATGATAATGGAAGTGCGATACTAAAATGGAACTTAGGGAAATAGTAGTGATGGTGCCAACTTCATTCACGTACGTGCCTTTAGCCATCGGATTGCATTACAACAGAGTCATTTCGTTTGTCAGTCAGCTAATTAGCTAGTTGGTTTAAACAAGTTCGAACTGTTAATTAGGACACCTCGCAATCAGTAATCAGCGACACTCTCATGTAGGCTATGGGATGCAGTGTTCGTGAATTTCAATGTAATCGTGACTTCGCTACACTTTATCTCAGAACTGTGAGCATAGAAGCCACGGCTATCGAGAAGAGTCTACTTTGATTAAATTAAATCTATAAAATTTAGTATTACAATTTATTTAATACTGTTTGTTTTAAAATCGGTCGAATGAGAAGTGACTTTAACAATCTGCATTGAAATTAACAAACAAAGGATCGTACAAAACATAACAAACAGGCCCTAATACTTTAATTAATCCGCGGTTTAAGATCTTAGAAATGTCATACCTCCGAATCTAAATACTAACATTAAAGACATTCGTATTTAAAGTGAAGCTTTCGCGGTGACTGAAGTTGATGAAAGACTCTCGGGCTTCAAGCCGCGTCAGATGTCTTCTGACAACGTTTCGAGTATAATCTCTGCTCTCATCGTCAGGGCTGCTGGGTAACAATTCCGATTCTTTGTTGCGCGCTCGCTGATGGGAAACTATGGCAGAAATATGGTTTATTCATCATTCATCTACCTTACGCGGTTTATAACTCGGAATTTTTAATCATATCCATGTTTACATTTCTAAGCGAAACGATATTTAATGGAACAACATAACTGGTTCCTACATAATTTGAATAATTTCTCAGGCCTTTAGTTCTGAAAGATTGCCTAACACACAATGGGAATAGCTGACTTTGATCTCTTTCTAAATCATTATAATATTCGGTGATACGAACCTACGGCCAGCAAGAAATCAACTGAATCCTAAATTGTGTAACTGACACAGGAGAGACACAAATCGACGAAAGAAAAAGACGATGCAAGATACAAGCAAGGGCATGAATAACATTACTTACAAAAAGGAAGACAGACAAAAAGGAGGCAAAGGCGAATCTTTGTAACGAGGTCATAAAATGTCCCACGCCGTCACACCAAATCAGCATAGAAGTGTATGCCATGGAGGTAGAAAATGAACAGTTTCAGTGGGCTCTTGTATTGATGTAGTTAAAACACCAACTAGTGGAAATAAGATACAACACGGACGTATAAAAACGTATGTGGCCTGTCTCTCAGTAGACGGTCCCCTGTCAATCTCTTATCGCCCTTTCTGGCTCTGTCACTTACTCTGTATTATTTTATTGCATTTGGTCGGCTTATAAGAAAAATGAACGCCATGTCGTTACAATAATTTATCAGTCTGGTCAATTTTGACGAGTGGCTTCATTTTCTGTCACCGATCAATGCTGATCTAAAAGCGTACAAAGGTTTGCTGCATATATGCACAGAAGACCAACTCAGAAATAGGCATAGAAGGGAGGACTAATAAGAAAAAGAAGCCAGAATTTGGATTGGATTAATATGGCTCAGGATGGGGTAACTGAAGGTAATGAGTCTCTGAGTTCCATAGAAGTATACATATTTTGGTCAATTGAACAAATACCAAACATTCAAAGAAGACGTAATAATTATGCTGTGAGATTACTATGTTCATTATTTTAAGATCTTTAGTGTTTACGTCCATGTAAATAAACAAATATATTACTGCAACCTTTTTCCATTTCATAATTACATCTAAAATAAAAATACGAAGTCAAATAACATCATCGGTGACAATGAACACCAGAACACGTTTTTCTTCTTACAGAATTAAATATAAAGAGCCACAAAAGAGATGGGCCAATTGGAAAATGCATCACGATCGGTAATTAAAACTGACGATAAAGCTAATTAACGCCTTTGTAGCTAATCTGATTATAATGGTGAGACTGAGAAATAAAAGTAAAGACAGTGTGATTGAGACGCTAAATGAGTGTAATTAAAACAACTTCAAATACGTCGATTGTCACGAACAAGCTCTGCAATACGGCGAGGATTGGCTTACACGGGGAAGTAAAAAAAACTATCATTATAATGGGAGTTTACATATGTTTCCTTACAAGAAATAATAAAAATTTATCCAACAGATAACACATTTCTCTTATTAAACTAAGTACGCACCGTATGTTTATATGCTAATAAGAACGGAAAGCCCGCATCATCTGCCGAGGAAAATCTGTATTGAATCTCTGTATATTTCAGTATTTATAACAATGATTTACATGTTTTTGTTTCAACTTTGCTAATTATATCTTTGTCTTCTACGTATTTTTTCATATCCATGACTACGTTCACCTTCCCTTCGCTCGTCCGACTTATCCGATCTATGGTTCGCCCCATAGAGGTCGGTTAAAAGAGGTTCCAGTGTATAAGCTCCTACTATGTTCCTTTAAATGTTTCAAGGTAAGAAATATTTAGCCATGGGACCATACCGACGGAAAATCTTCAATTTACAAATTATGATTAATTTAAGCCTTCCCGTTACACTCCATGAAGGTGCTTGGGGTAAGAGGTGGTGTAGCTCCTACTTAATCTCATCCTCGGCACTAGATTATAGTGAATGGTCGGTGTCACACCCCGAATTAGATTGATTTAAAATAAAATAAATTTATATGCATAATTTCCTGCTTAAATCTGTCAGGCATATCATAAAAGTTTAGTCGCCATATTAAAAAATTATTAACATAAGTAACGGTTTCATACAGAATGTAGAGGTGCTCTTATGTTTATGATCTCCATACGAAATTACGGAACTTACTTATGTATGTTTATGATCTCCATACGAAATTACTGGACTAACTTATACGGCAACATTGTCGCTTCCACCTTTTTAAAAAATAACTCTGACTCTTCGTCTAAAATAAAATAATAACTATTGATAATGTTAATGGCAATTGTGGTATGAAGATGTGGTATTTTGATTCTAGTAGTCGTTGTTGTTCTAACGGACATATATTTGGTGTATTTCTCAAAATCTGAAAGCATTCTTTTTAGCGAAAACATAGAATTTGAGATAAGAGCTGTAGCCTCCGGACGTATGGATTATAGAAGGCTGTCAGTGTAAGAACTTGAAGAATAGACTAATATTGCAAGTCAATTACGTTTTAATTCAGGCCCCGATGTCTAGCCCACTTTTTCAATGAATAACTTTAATTTACTGCAAGGTCTTGGAACCTGCTTACCAGTCACTGCCTTTTCATCCCCAACTGCCTTCCCCCATTTTTTTAGTAATTTCCACGCTTGACACGCTACACCGCCGGTTCGGATCTCAGTAGAGGAAGGGGCTCAGTTGGGGGGGTTGTTCCTGCCATGGGGCTGACCTTCCCCTGTCCCGCCCTAGCTCAGCAGGGTGCCACCAACTCCTGACAGATCGTAATTAATGTACAGGTCGCATGTTGAAGCCAGCCCGCCGTGGTCTGTACATTCCCACCCTGCCTTAGTGGCATGCTGGATGGATGATTCCTTTAAAGAAAACTTAGGTTACGTATAAAGAACGCAATCAGCCTAATATGTGCCTCGAATACGCACGCGAGCTAAGAACCAACTCACCGCTGAAACGAACTGAGGATTTTGTTTTAATTTAAAAGTGTTTTTCTTAAAAATGATCATTACAACTTTATTTTCGTAAGTTTTTTTTTTTCACAGCGGTGAGTATGAAGATTTCTGTCTTCTGGGTTGTTGCGCTGTGTAGTGCGATATTCAGCGCAACAACCCAGGAGACAGAAATCTTCAACTTAATTTTCTATTCCCAATATTGGTTTTTCCCAGCTTTAAATAATTCCAAAGCGATATAAATGGTCCTGCAGAAAAGAAGAGGTGAATGGCATTCATCAAAGCATGGTCTAAATTGCGCTGAATATGAGGAGGTGAAATAAGAAAGTTTAGCTGAGACCAGGACTGCCTTACCTTCATCGGCATGGCATAAAGACAGTGCAGATGTTAGATGGGAAAGCTGCTTTACGGGCTATCCGACCATATAGCATTCAGCTTCCAAGAGAGATGAGCATTATTTTAACATAGGCTTATTAAGAATAATTTACTTTCAATTTATTATTAAAAAACTTCCTTACAAGCAGAAACTTGTTTTAGAATTGTGTAGAGAGTTAATTATGATATAATTTATTACTCCTACTTGTATTTTCAAGTTAAATTTCTTAAAATGTGTAATGTATAGTATAATGATATATATATATATATATATATATATATACATTCATATGCGTATTTTTCGAAACATTATACACAATAAAAATATACTGATAATAACGTGAAAAAAATTGTAAAAAATGCAATCCACAACCTAGGCTAAAGTGTGTTTATTTTTAGCACACTTTTACAAAATGAATTAATAATGTAAAGTATGTGTCAATAAATAAAAAGCTCATAACATTTTTAAAAATGCATAGATTTTAATTTGGGTGTGACCTTTTGCACAATAAGACCGACTGTAAGACACGCAATGAAAGCAAGAAAGAAGTCGCTGCTGGTACCCGCACATCTGCAAGTCGTTAACTAGAAAACATCCCCGTAATAATACACGTCGGCAATCGTCGACATTTTAATTCCGGCAAAGCACAACCGCTAGCAATAAGGACTTATGATCAGGTCACTTGGGAATAAGGAAGAGGTGGTAAATTTTCTTTCATACTTTGCCAGGAAACGGGTAGAATTGCTTCGGCGTTCTATCGCGCCTTTGCCAGGGAAAGGGTTAATAGACTTTTTCTTATTTCAAATGTCTCCGCGGGCAACATAGAACTGTGTCGGGTAACATATTGCCCGCGAGCTACAGGTTGGGCGGGCCTGACCTACATGGTATTTTATAATTCTTGCTCAAGGATCACGTGTGGAGAAACATAAGAGATGTGGATTCTGCCTCGCAAAGTTTAAGAACGCAGCCTACAATAACAAGAGGACACAATCAAGATTAATTGGTATATTTATATTAATTTCATCCGTTTCAATAAATATTATTCGCGAGTTTTCCTTAAAGGTTTAGTTTGTGGCGGCGGTGAGTCCTAAAATGTCCGTCTTCTGGACTGTAGCGCCGTGCAGTCTGGTAGAAAGTTACCGACGTTTCAGAGGTCATCAAGACGATGGATCGCCCTGATGATGGAGGCTCCAACCGACGGTGCTACAACTCAGAAGCCGCTGGAGCCCTCACGTCTTCCCATCCTCCGCTTTCGGTTTCCACCTCCAGTTTCTTCTTACACAAAGTGACTTATGTTAGATTTATTTCTGAATTAATTACGTGTTAGGAAGCAATACGGAAAGATGTTCGAATGTTGTCTTGGGTTGCAACACATACATTTTCTAAATGACAAGAAGGCAAGCAATGCTAGCAATTTTACGCAGTTTTAGAAATTTGTAACATTATTACTTTACGTGCATTCATTGTTCTAATAATCGCTTCTACATTGTCCTTATTCAGAAGCATGAAACGTTGAAACGCCATACAGCCTTAAATATCAGTCCTAAGTAACATTCATCTTAAGAAGTGGAAAAATGAAACCTCGGAATTTAACGTTTGTGCTACTTATATGGACAGTTACCCCATTAAAGCGGCAGAGAAGGTGTTTATAACTTTATTTCTGTCGAAGTACACAAAAACTGACGGGACCCACTTGTTTCCGCTAATCTTTTGTTTATACCGCATACAAACTATTTCTTTACTGCAGAATTTATGGGTTCATAAAATCGGTATGGATATAAAAGTTTTAAGTATGAATCAGATGGTACATGTAACAGCCCAACTGATATTATAACACGTGAATATCAAGCGCATAGCAAATGTTCTACTGCAAGAACGTTTCGTTGGTTGTTAAAGTGCAATCAGTAACTACAACTAAACAGTTAAATTCTAAACAATCTCTCTTATACAGTGCCCATTTTCCTATAAATTGAAACAAATATTCGGCTTAACAGCCCGTTATATTCAGAACACCTTTTAAATTCTAACCTGCGATATTTTTTTAAAAACAATTCTGTTGTGCTCTTAATAAATAAATGTAATTTAATTTACTTATTCGGAACAGGATATTGTGTAAAACACATTTTCGATCTGGGGCATTTCTCACGTCCGTAGAAAGGCGGACAAAACATTTCCTTGCATACAGAAGAAATCACTGAATTAAACGCGGAGAAAAACATTCATATCTTCTCCAGTTTCAAAATAATGAGTATTGTAAAGTTAAACACTTCTAGTGTGTAGCCTTTAGTGTCATGACATACTTATAAACCTGTTGGTCAGAATCTGTTAAGGAGACACATACAGAGATACAAAACACGAAAAATAGAAAAAATTCAATTTTAAAAAATTTTAGTCTAAGAGACTTGCTGAGTACTGGATGGATGCACCGCAATATTTTAGCATAAACAAATTCCTCCGCCCTTTCAATTAACGAAGAAACTATCTCCCGCTCACCAACGATCCAGAAGGCTAATTTACCAAATGACCGAGCCGGTGAGTAGGTCGGTCCTTGCTGCGATACAGAAAAACCCCTGAGGTGGGGAGGAACACGTGGGAGGGGTCGTTTTAGCTCAAGAGCTTCAACTGCTGTTTATTGCAAGTGCTAACGCAGGCACGGCCTCTCTAATGATCATGGCTGTGGGCTACTACATTTTCATTAACCATGTAGGTAGCTAATAGTCCATTAGTTTATGTTCTATAGATGTAAGTACACGTAGTGGAACATGCGTAATGTAAATTATGCTGAAGCACTTTCTGAAAGTTTCAGAACCAATGGATGACTGAAAGTACCCGTCGTTGTCAGCATTCTGAGAGATATTATTATTTTTTCCGACAGATATTTACTTGCTGAATATTTTTGTTGTGTTGCTGCTAACGTAGGTGACAGCATCTTTTTAATCATCACTTTTGTAATGTAATGAAAACACGCTTTATCTACGGAGGAAGAAAACTTATTCTAAATAAATATTTAACTTCCGCACGATTTAAGAATTTGATGAACATGATGTAACGATTAGCTGAGTCAGGAAATTTTCAAGCTACTAAACTTTAAGTCCAGGGTTCTAATCTTGTTTGAAGCAATGGATACTTATGTTATTACTGTGCCCAAAAATGTTCTGGGTATCGGGAAATCGATTGTCATGACTGCATGACTCTATTCACCTTAATGTAATGCGAGATGAAGAATGAGTGGAAATGTTTTGCAGTGCCCTGTATGCGAAATTGTATAATGCAAGGACAAGTTTACCTGCCGCCTAATATTGACAAAATTGGCATTAAAATTTTTTAGACAAAGAAGAAATTACTGAGACGTGTCCCCGGAAAATAATGTATATGCATGATAATTTTTGCCTACAATTTTGTAATGTGAAGGCAAAGAATCTGGAAGAGTGCCTTGACCAGTAATTTGAACTTAAGAACTTGATTGACTTAAATGTACTTAACGTGGACAAATTTCAAATAACAGGGCGATTATCACAAAAAGTGATTTTAACAAAGGTTTGCTTCTTCTGAATCATCATATATAAAAAACTGAAGCCGTAAATGATATTGGATTAGCTAAAATGACCACAAATAGATTTTGTATGGTACAGAATGTTTCTTGACATGTGTAACTGATGTAACGAAATTTGATGTTCACGGGGGTGAAGATGTCGATGTTTGTCTTCTGGGTTGTAACGCTTTGTGGACTTTTAGGTAGATACTAATGTTTTGGAGGAATATATTGCCTCCTTCGACTCTGAATATGGAGACAGTATGTTTATCTGAAACATTGGGATGTACCTACAAGTTCATAAGGCGTTACTACCCAGAAGAATGTACAGATACATGTTTTTCAACGTTTTCTTTCGTCTTTCACATTAAAAATGTATTAAAACACACGACGTTTTGGGAGTTGGCTCTACTTCCGTCATCAGGTGAAACTCAACAGACTAGTTTGCATGGATTCACCTAATGATATAAGCTAAGTCAACTTCTGAAACGTCAAGAGCTGTTTTTCGTTATTGAATTAACAGACTCTGGAAAATGTCCAAGCAAATGTACCTGTTTAATGAGGCACCTTTTTCAAAAACCTTAAGACAAATTTATATATAAGGAATATAGTTCAAAGTATTTTTCTTTTCTTGTTTATACACCCCGGGTACAACCATTAAACAACGTAAAAGACACGGTCTTAAGTTCAGAATTTTTGTCGTTCATGAGTTATACTTCATACTTATTAAATAGAGCATTCTTCCATGTAACGTCGTTACTGAGACCATTGTCAGCCCCCACACATACACACACATTGGCATAAACAATATCCTATTATACGTAAGTATAAATTCTGTAAAGACTTTTACAACGGACTTATGTTTAAATATATGTATCAACTTAGTAATAATTTCCATAAATTATAAATATAATGGTAAACACCCCGACTTGAAACGATCATTTATGGCACAATTATTTTACAAAATATTCCAAAACTTTAGTCACTGACTTACGTATCCTAGAACTATTTTAAATGTTCAAATATCCCACTGCAGAAATAAGCACTTGATAAAGTGACGAACAACTACTTTCTAGCCGACATTCTATGGAGTTTTAACACACTTTGTGGACACTTCACAAACAACAGAGACCAAATTATAATTATTAAACAAACGCCTAGCAGATGTCGCGCGTGAACCAGGTAACTTGAACAACGTGCTGGCTAATAAAGAATAGAGCTAGAGTGTTGTATTTATTCTAAAAGACACATCCAACCCTCCAATGGCGAGAGAACCACTTTCAATTAGCAGGTGATAAGAATGAAGTAATTGACTTAAAGCTGCAGCATGGTGCAACCCAAACTAAAAGGTCACCCACGGACCGGAAGAGGCAGAGTAGTGGGACAATGAAGAACAATAATGAAATTCGAACGTTAAAAGAATGCCAGCCATGACGGACACTGTTAATGCTACGACAACATCTGGCTACAAGGAGCAGATCTATCACCTTCATCAACGCCATTATGAACAATGCAGACTTTATTGCCTGGTTCTAAAACCCACAATTCTGGCAACCTGCAGCTACACAAATTTGTTAAACATTTGTTTTATATTATTGCTGTTCTCTTTGCGATCAATTTTTGTAAAACTCAATTAACGTCGCATTAGACTTATTTGCGCTGAAAAAGATTTTAAAATGTTTCTTTCCTTCAGTATCAAAATTTCACTACAACAATGAAAACTACTATTGTTGTGATGTTCTTATGTCTTGTTGGTATTAATAGGTTCTGAGATACTTCTGCATAATTTATACATAGTGCCTATTTCTGTGTTTTGTGAGGACATTTTATGCCTTGCTTGAAATAATTGTTTTCTTCTACACATCAAATATTTTATTGTATATATTAGAACCTCATTAATCAGGGCGATGAGCACTCATCATCCTGATTATGAACGCAGTAAGTACTTCTGAAACGTCAGTCAATTTCTGCGAGACTTCATGGCTCAACAGTGCAGAAGACAGTCATATTCATAAAAAGCTTTCTAACACAGTAGATTAACGTCAACAGTGCAGAAGACAGTCATATTCACGAATAAGAAGCTTTCTAACACAGTAGATTAACTTTAGGTTACATGAAAAAGAAAACGTACGTTTAACAGGATAGATTGTAACAAAATGACTTGAATTCAAGAAATACCCTTTCTAAATCTCGGCCGAATCACCAGCCGTCCTTCTTATAGTCCGCATCTATGTTTCCAGGAGGACGTTTCAACTATACTTTTCCCTTACCGCACGTTACCGTTCACGCTAAATTAGTTCCGTGGTCGCCTATCTCCAATCACGTTCTTTGATCATCCTGTCTCTCTACGTAGCTGCCAAGGCACACAGTGACTGGGATTTCAATTTCTCCTCGATGGCAGGATGACGATTATGAAGGCTGCTAGAAGATACCTATAGATTAACACGATCTTAACTCAGTGGGAGTTGGTATATCTGTACCTCACGTCTATCAGAGTTTCGGATTGGGAAAACACGCGGAAAACTTAAAAGGAATAACCCACTATGGACATTGTAGGGTAATATTAAAGTGCATCTTAAATAAACATTTTGTGTTTCTAGACTGGATTCTACTGGCTCAGAATAAAGCCCAATAGCAAGATCATATAAGAACTTAAACGAAACACCGGGTTTCATGAAAAGCGGGAAATTCTTTGAATAAATGAGGGACTATTCGTTTCACGAGAAGGAAGTCATTTCAAAAGCACGAAGAGAGAACTGTATCAATACAATTTCGAACGCAAAACTAACAACAAATTAGATTAATTTCTCTCTCATTATGCGTTCTTATGGGTAATTTAAACCTAGTCCGTTCACTGTGCACAGTAAATGGAATTCACTATTAAACCATTAAGGTAACCATTAATTTTAATACACACAGTGCCTGAAATACGTCACCTTAATAATAGTTGCTTTAACGTTCTCTACTGAAATATTAATACGTTTTAATGGATCAATAAATTATCTACTAGACATATTTATAATTATTAGATATGAAAAGAATGGTTCTTACACACGAATTTACAAGGCACTTCGCAGACAAGAGTACAGCCCGGTTTCGTAGTCGGTCACATAACCTGTCTTATGTAGGAAGCAAATGACAATGGCTGACACAGAATCATTAATCACTCACAGTCAAGGATGAATGTATGATTCATAAGTAGAAAGCAGTCGGATCATTCTCTGGAGTAAACTTCCTCCACAGTACGGGAACCGTAATCCTAAACTGAACGGCATTCATGTAAATGCTACCAGCATGCACCGCACATGGCTTCCAAATGACGAATGACGGGACGTCAGTAATTGCAAATGATTCCGCCTAATCCATCTCTCATTCGACTATAGAAGGATGTTAAAAAAATAAAAGCCTCATTTAACTTCCTGACTAAGAGAACATGTATTCTGTATCAATACACTTCTTAATGCGAAATAATTAATAAGTGACTAAGTTTCAAGCCCTTTATGTTAGCAGATGCTCATATGTTTCACGAAGCTGAAAGATAGAAGAGAAAGTGTGTAGAAAATAGCGGTGTGAAATTTATGGTCATATTTTGTAGAATGTTCTTTGTTATACATGTCCAGTGGCATCTACTGGTCATCGGAAACAATCTTATTCTTTTGACAATCAAACGGGCTGCGTTTCCTTGAAGACGGTCAAGGAACAGAGTTACTATACAGGAACGCCATATTTTCCACTGATCGTTTTCAATTATGCCATTCTCGACAATCACATAAATTATGTGTAAAATAGAGAAAAGGTTATTTTCCTTTACAGTAGTAAGAAAGCAGAGTTAATGCAGATACGCCAATTTTTTACAGATCGCAAAATATTTATGCTATTTCGGTAATAACAACATAAGTTAAATATTAAATGTGGAAAAGAATCATTTTCGACGAGGTTACTCTGGGATGGGACGTCTTGTGGCTGGAGCCATGAAAATGGAGACAGTGTGTTTTTCCGAAGCTTTGGTATCTACCCAAATATCACAAGCCGTGAGAAGCTCAAATCATTTTCATTTACAATCAGAGCTAATAGGCAGATATGTCACATTTCTGACAAATGGAGAAAGATTTATACAATTCATGGCTATAAGTGTATAATTTGTATACAAATCATAAGTCATTATAAATAATGTGCTGAATATAATTTAATTTCCTGTTCAACCACATTTGTCTCATGTTAAAATCGTGGCCCGAAAGCAGGATATCCTGAGACCTCATGGTTTTCATAAGTCACCCCATGGAAATGCTGGGATATTGCCTTAAAACAGCACATGGCAACTCTCTTCCATTCTTTACTGTCTGTAGTTAGAAGGTCCCTATGGTCCCTCTTGTCGTAGAAGAAATTGCCCACGCTGTAATGCGACAGAAAGCCGGGCAGAGACCTCAGGACTTCTCTGAATGCGACAATGTTCAGATAAACTCTTACGTCTCTGTAAGACCACTATTTTGGTTGAGTTTTATCATACTATCCCAGATTTCAAAATACCAATGTTGATCCCAATCGTCGTCACCACTAAACCTCAAAATAAAAAAGTACGATATATGTTAGGCACATAACAACCAAATCACCTCAAATCTTGTTTAATTCAAAACATTTCAAACAACATAAAATGTAAAACACAATTTGTATATAACAGGGCCTTTTGTATATTATTGCTATATATCATTCCTATTAGGTTACCTAGAAGATCAAAATTCATATCTGCCTCGTGAAATAATATTTGAATAATCAGCTCTCCACTCTAATAATATTTTGAGAATCTACTCACGCCTGTGCAGTTACGCGTTCCACAGTGTGAGGAAATCGTACAGGCGAAACACTTACAATCTTGCACATAAATACATAAGCGCGTGAGTAGAAGCTCTTAACTCAAGTGAGCAGCATTACACACGTAGAGACATCTGCATCCGCTGACTGTTTCTAAAGCCACTTATTGTATGCAAATGTCATGGAGCTATCACTTGTAGGCCTGTGCTACACTTTACAAAGACCTATCTCTTTTCTAGAGTCGGAAAGAAATCGAGAAGCAGAAAGTTATTTTTGGTACCCATGACTCCTGACTTCAAAGTTTAAAGAGGTAATCAGTTTACCTGACAACGGGATTTTGGTATCCACGCTTTATAATTTCAAAAAACAATAAGAGCAATCAGTTTGACTAGCAATCGGATTTTTGGGACCCTGCCACCTTTTTCGTTATAACAATTTTCTATTCTGAGACAAAATAAATATACTGTTCAAAATTAAATTTAATAGAGAACTATAAGACATTTAATTCTGAACAACAGAAATTGTAAGTTGAAGTAGATTCCAAGTTAATTTATAATAAATGTATGAGTAAACTGCCCTGAAAATAATAGATATATCAGTAAAGAGGGTGTGGTAGTAATTTATATAAAGTAAATAACATGTGAAATAGTTTTATATCAAGATGAATTTCATTAAAGGAACGTAAATGAAAGCAAGAATTTGAGATTTCCAATTTTGAACCAACACTAAATGTGGTTAAAAGAATGCAGGTTTACATCTATGGCTCCAACCGATCACAATAGAATAAAATAGGAAGTGTTTATAAAGTTCCTTCCTATTTTACAGAGTTAACTATCGCATCTTGGCAGAAAGTAGCTTCACAACACCTGTTCTGCAGTACGGTTGAAAAGTTTGAGTTTGCAGAGTATCTAATGGCGTTCATGCTGAAGTATTATTTTTAAATTTTACTAATAAATGTAACGTTGCTTAGAGTGGCGAATTATTTGTTTAAAATTGATTTATTTTAAGAAAATATATACGGACTATAAAATGGACACCCGTTTTAATTTAAGTCAAGATATAAGTGAATATAAATTATAGTTTCAGAAATATATCTAAGAATGCATAAACTAACGAATATATCGACTGAACTAAATTTTAGGACTCTCCTCTTTATACAGTGATTATTGGGCCTGAATTATCACAACACATTCTAATGTTCTGTATACAATACTAAAGTAGAGGCCTAAATTAATTTTCTCTTTCGACCAAATATTACAGACATTTCACCCGGTGAGGTTCATTCTAATGGAAGCTATCACACTAGCTATGTAAAAGCAGAGGGCCTCTTGATAAGCAAATATTCACTCAGCTATTTAAGAAATTATACGCTGCGAATAATCGCAGCATAAGTTATTAATAAATAAATGGATCACTCTCTAATCGATTCAGACGTATTCTAGGCATGTTCGGTGGTTTGTGAAAAACCGAAGAAACTATTCACCATGTTTCAATAAATGACTGGTGTCTTATTTTGCGATAAGGAATTATAAATCCTTTACGGAAATAATGGAAGTCAACCTTACTTTTTCTGGGAAGTTCTGTGAGATGAAATAAAAATGCGTATTGTTTGCTACCAGCTACAAAAATTGGCGTTATCCATCACAGTTGTTTACATGCGACTTTTATTGAAACCTTCTTCGCAGTGTGCCACCGTCTGATTGGCTGCAGCATCTTAATATTAGCATAATTAAGTTTCTTGGGCCAACAAGATCATTTAGAGACGAGCAGAAGTTTGTATGATGCTGACTGAAAAGTGCGTGCGGCTTGTGGTCACCTCAAAGCAATAAATAAAGTCACTCAGTGGAGCCCTCGATCCATCCAAACGACTGTCTCACATCCCGAGGCTTCGAGCTAATGATGGATGGGACCAGTCCTGTTTCTTCTAGTTTTTATCAAGGCGCAGAAAAAAAGATAGATGCCGCTAGCTTAGGGCTTTTAGAAGGGAAACGCTTTTTCTTATAAAATGTTATTATATGAACAGAACCGTCAACACTCGCCTGGAAATAACATATATTTCCTCTGATTACTGTGATTATCTTTACCACAATGAAAAGGAGAGATGATAAACTGGTAGCTGCTACTAGTTCCGTCATTTGAGGTACGTAAGCACACAATATTTACGCATCGGAAGTTTGAAGAAGAACGAATGTCCTTGAGATACAGCGTCCGGTTTTTTCGTTCTCGGAAATGTGCCAGGTTATTTCATCCAAGTGCAAATTTTTTTGTTTGTCCATCACTTTAGCTATACACGTCGAAGTAATGAGTTGAAGAAAACCGCAAAGTACGAAGACACGAATTGAACTTTTTGGGACGCATTTCCTAGAATCTTTTGAAATTATAGAGGAAAACAACGAAATGTGTTATCAGTTCTTCTAGTCATCAGCCCGAAACTAAATGAGTTTCTCCGAATTCATCTACAAGCAGTATGTGATCTATACGTTGTTAAATTCTCATACAATGATAAGATACAAGAGGATGCTTTAAATTCGGGTTTCGAAGTATGATTCATAGCCACAAACAACAGCAGAAATTAAGAAGTTCTGTCATAAGTGTGCTACCCAGCAAGTGCAAGGCGCAGGAGTCAAAGAAACTTTGGACTGAGGAGCAACTGATAAGAACTTCTGTCTGTAAGAATGTCTACACTGACAATGCATATTATTTTTTTCCATAAAATATAGGCTTATATTACAAAGAAGGTGTATATATCTGACAACATCGAACAAATATGTCTTAGACGTTTACAAAATCATTATTTAATATCTCAGCGATGGTATCAATTCTCGATATAAATTATAAATACCTAAACGAATGTCCAATAAAAAATTGATGGTAATATTCGTCCGACGTTTATCCTTTTATAATTTATTTAACGACGCTTTCAGTGTCTAGATTATATAGCTTCGGCTGAGAGGATGAGTAATAAATTGGGAAAAATGTATAAGGAAGTGGTCGTGGCCTAATTTGAAGTGCTGTCCCGGCACTTGCCCGGAGGGACTGAGGAAAACCACGAAAAACTTCAGTCAGGCTAATCGGACTCCGGGCCAAGACTTGAACCTGGAACCTCCCGAAAATAAAGCAGCAAAGTCAACAACTCCACTACGAATAAACCTGCAAAACCTTATATTATCAGTTTGAATCACGTTTCAAAGTAGCTGTTTCCACTTGTAATTTAAGTTGTTACGCACACAACTATGCCACTATTGCATACAAAAGCTCATATCACGAATATGATCAATGCAGCTGAAGCTACCTCTGACGCATCTTTCAAGCCAAAGTACACAAACTTTACGACTGAAGACAATTGACGGACCGAGGTTGACTCTTGCGCTGTTTGAAAAGACGAGAATCACTGATGCGATGTAGTACAGTGGCTTAACTCACAGTCAACAAGCAGATTGCAGAAATTTACATTTCTAAACAATAAGGAATGGCAGGCAGGTAAAACAGGAGTGAATCTTTCTACTTAAATAAAAAAGAATGGTAAAAAGGGAGCAAGTGTGCTGGCTCGTTCCTCATGTGTTGGTCCCTCATACTCTATCCCTTTTCTCCTCTTGTCTCGCGGACATTTATCTTCGTCTTTTATCTGCGCTCTTCTCTTCTCCTGTGCTCTCAGGTGCTGCCAGATAACATCTTGAGGATTGTTGCCTGTCAAGATTTATCGTCGTTTCCCCAGCTAGCTAGCCAGCCAGCCCTGTTCTCACTGCTGCCTCCTTCACATTGTAAGAATCTCTCCCTTGCTGGAGCTGTATCAGCCATCGTACAACTGGATGCAGCCTCCCTCCACTCAGAGCCTCAGATACGGATGCAACGCGCTTTGGGACAGCCAAAAGAAAATACGACGAATGAGAGATAACTGGGTAGGAGGGTATGAGACTGCTGGAAAAATGCACGCCAGAAATTCTTTCTTTACAGATTTTTCAATGTCCTCACCTCTTTCAACACTAAAATTCCCCGTTAGTTTTTTTCATATACTTTATTTTTCTCGTCCCATGTTAAGAGATCGTTTTTTATACATCAGAGCTGTTATTCTTTGTTGGCATTTCGGAACATTTTTATTTTTCTTATATCTAACACGATTGGAAATTTGTACTCTTTGGAGTACGCTAACATTTCACAGGTGTTCTTCGACGCCACAACTCGCAGACAATTTTCATACTGTGATCAGAGATCATTGTTATTAATCAATTTGTCCCAACAAAGACATTTGTTCTCACTGTCACACAATGTGTTCCAATAATGGAAAACAAGGATTTACATTGTTTCATAACAAAGGCGCCCCATCATGTACATTACCTACTCCGAAGGAAAAAAAAGTGACAGACAGACAGACAGACAGACAGACAGACATGAATGGGCCCATAAGGTGTTCTTCGCTCACGCTATAGAGTAAAGAACTCGATTTATTAGCACATAATTATACCGAGTAGACATTACAGACCACTCTAAATTCATGCCCACGCGAACAAAGCACAGCGCAAGTTGGAATCTGTGGGTGATGTTATCTGTTCAGAATAACATTTCTAAACTGAAGAAGACAACAGAATGTTCCAAAATGCACTGTATTAATGTCAATCCATGTCTTGACTTGTCTAGTATTTCATTTAATAGTCTTGTCTACTCTATAAACAAGGAATTAAAAATATCTGAAGACGGATGTAGAGCCAATTCCCAAAACGTCATTTAAACTAATACAACAAATACACGTATCTCAGACAACGGAAAATGCTCGAAATAATAATGGCATCATGTAACCAGTTTTGAGAGAGTACAATTGGACATTGTTTATAAGTTTTGTGTTTGAATGGTTGGCTGTGGTCATAACGTTTAACTGTGCTAGAATTACTTTGATTTAGGAAAACATATCACTAAACTATACAAAAGATTATGTGTGATTGTACTGAATAATGTAAAAAAATTAATACATTAATGTAAAGATTAAATCAGATATAACATTTCAGCGAAGTTCATACTCTGAGCCTATATATTTAAATAGAATCGTGAAGTAATTAATTTATAAAAATTGTAGCCTGAGATATAAACTTTATAGACGTTTTGTGTCTAATGACTGCTCTGTAACATCTGGAAGTAATACATTATGAAACTGATATCATAATTATATATTAATTTAATTAGTGATATTTCTGGTCTGAAATATTTACATAAACATGCTAATAACCATAAAAGCTGCAAATACGTTTAGATAAGTGTTGGAAAGTATCAACGCGTTTAAGAAATTAATAGCATGACGTCACTTAAGTTGCAGGATCGCATACACGAAATTTGATTGGCATCAACGAACAGCATAAGAGAAGATATAGAAATTCGCAACATATGTAAATGAAAAGAAAATTAATAATAACCGACTATGGAAATAAAGCAGTTCTTTTGATTTTACGAACGAAAGGCAATTTATTATATCTGCAAGTTCGTAGTGTGTACTGTCGAACAGACATTTAACGTTAGTTTCCTTTTATCATCTTCACATCCCTTGTAGAGCTTCTTCATCTCTTTGAACATTAATTCCTCCTTGTCCACTTTGTTTTAAGTCGTGTCGGCGTATCTTCAACATAGACCCGAAATCTTCTTAACGTTGTCATTGTTTTTCGGTTTTTTTCCCGACCTCTTCCCTCCTCCGCTGTTCAACATTTCAACTGCTGTTTTATCTACACTTTTCTGTTCGTTCAGGCGGAATTCTTTTACTCCTACCCTCTCTGTGTATTTTATTCTCGGTTTTGTCCATGACATTAATCCTGAACTGACTATTTTTCTTTTTTTTTATTTGGTTTCTGTTTGCAACCCATGATCTGTGCTGCTTGTCTTTTCACCTATTCTTTCAAGCCGTAGGTGATTTATTTATTACTCGGTTTGTAGCCCCGCCATTCCTTATTTGGATTAGTCGTGATCTCTCAAATCTTTTACTCTTATCGGGCTTACCTTTGTATTAATTGTATATCCAAGCTCATACTTTGTGGCAGCGAGAAGCTATCTACTTAACATAATTTCTCACCGGAAAGAATTTATCCTAATTCGGTGCCTCAAATTATACTATATACAGCTTCTGTAGGAAAATAATAAGTAGGAGCTATACCCTCTCTTCGCCCAAGCGCCTACATGGCGTATAGTGGGACAGTTTTACTTTGATTTTTACACAATTATTATACTGCACAATATATATATATATATACACCATGGATCATATAAACTCGTCCAAACATGAACTGTAGAAGTGATAAGTTTCGTCTTAGCTGACTAAGGCGGAAAGCAGGGAAATTTCGAGGTTTTAAGATCCAGGAATGTAAGTTAGCGAGTGAACGTGCTAAGATCCCTCGTGTCACTAAACTGATTCAGTGAATCACCTAAGTTGAAAGATATTTGGACTCAAACCAGCTGAAATATAGTTCTGTACAAGATATTACCTACTGCCTATTGTCTTAGAAATGTGAGGACCCAAATTTTGTAGGTATTCCACATCATTTAAAATGGTATAATAATGCAAGAATAGTACAACAGTTTCAGTAAATACAGACGTAGGGTCGTAGAGGTGTTTGGGTAAGTAATTAAAATGTGTAGTACGATTAGCCCTTCCGAGGAATTTAAGTCATATTCTTTACAAAAAAAAAATTATTTGGAATTACTGATTTGATTACGTTGACGGATCGTTGTCTTATTTTAAAGTTTCACATAATTGTTTCTAGCCTTACGAAAACAATGGCGCTACAAGTATAATTAATTATATAAAGCAAGAAATTTAGGCTTCATACCTGATTTATTGTACTGCAACATTTTCTTTGTTAAATTTAATTAAACATGGAAACGTTTTACCTAAATTAGCATATCCGGATTCGAAATTCGACTTCTGGTACATAATGCTCGAATATCTAACGATTTATCCATTTTTCTGCGTTATACACTTGTGATCAAAAATTATAAATTTAAAAATTGTGTGCATAAGCATTTAACTCACTTTTCCTAAACAATAACTAAAGTGTTTTAATATGCAAAAATACTAAAAATGGCTTTATAAATTATTTTCTTATTTGCCTGCAGTCTATTTGCTTCGGTGTTCGTATCAAAATCACATTACAATTAAGATTCATGTCTCTGCGACTGCGAAGTGTCTCTTCAGGATATAACCGCGCTGCTGGGAGAACAGGCATCAGGCCGAAGGAGTCTCTGACAGCCGACCAAATCACCGGTCGTTCAACGGACGATTCAGCGGGTAA
>NW_019059676.1:238227-266520 GCF_000696155.1 Zootermopsis nevadensis | reverse complement strand
GTTACGACAGCAGATGATGGTCTGGGAAAAAAAGCTTGCTCGTTAATTAGGGATAGACAGGGTCCTTGAGGACCAGAAGTGATGCTATCAAACGTTATACGTTGTTGTTGACACGAGATACAATTTCGAATATTGTATTCGAATAGAAGGATTCCTTTGTGCTAATTTGTAGTACTATTTGCACAAAGTCTGATCAGTATTTAATTCAGTAGGCAGGAAGGCAGGAGTTGTTATTAATTAAACTATCCTCCAGATTTAATATTCAGATTTGTAATTCTTCATTTTTTTCCCCAGTTGAAAACATCTAAAGTTCTGCAGTCAGAGACATATGAAACAGTTTTTATTTTAAAGAATTATTCGTCCTTGCCCCAGTGCAGCTACACAAATTGTATTTATCTCAATATTAATTTAAAATAGAGCCACTAATGTAGTACATGACGCACAAACCGTCCTTAAAATTGAGACTTTTTAGCTTGTCATGTTGCTAGCCGTGTCCCCAGTTTCATTTTAATTCTGCTCGAACAATTTTAATCAGGTCGCTGTACAATCACATGGATCTAACCTGGAGATAAATTTTCAGAAATGCAGAATACCTTGTTACTTTATATTACTTTGACGGAAGATTGTAATTTTATAAAACGTATTAATAACTACAAGTTGGCAATTAATGTTGCAGACTTATTAAAAATAATACTTTTAAAGATGGATCATACAATAAAACACACCATGAACAAAAGGTCGTTTATTTAACTTTGTTCAATACAACAATTTTAATTATATCTGTTAATTAGAATCAAGAGACCTGGCTTAAAGAGGATACTACTTTGGCATTCATTTCTAGAAAAGGAGGAAAAGTACAAACAAAAAGCTCAACGAGTATAAAATTTTCGACTGCGTTTCGAACCGGATACCTTCAGAATATAAACAGAATGTAAAACTAGAATGACAACACTCCAACGTTAGTTGGGTTTTGTCAGTCAAATTGTAGGTCCATAAAATTAGAAAAAAAAGCTGAATCTTATTTAGACAAATATTAAACTTCGATCTAGGTAAGACTTATCCTGTTACAGAAGCCAAAGATTTCTATTTATTTGTTGGAATATATTGATTTGAACACTTTGTTCTCTAAGTCTATAAATATTTGCCTCGTTTTTACAAATAAACCTTGCAGTCGTATTTGTTTTCCGACGTTGCATGGTGAGCCATGTATTTTACTGCGATGGGCCGAGAAGCGACCAGACAATGTGTCAGAGCATTACTTTGCTTCCGCCTAATAGCACAAACAGCATATAATTAGTCTGCATCATAACTTGCAGACATTTTTTTCATAATCCACTGAAATATATTGACAGCATATTCACTTAAAATAAACTTTGCTTCTCACTGATTTAATTTAATTGTAACATTTTGCCAACTATTAATTATGCTTAGTATTGTAATGCTCAAACAGCACAGTGCAACTTCATATCAATGGATTCTTACATAAAGTGAACAAACTTTACTCCGAGACCAATCAAGTGTCGGATCCAAGGCTAAGTTTCTAACTTATGACCGAGGGTATGAAAATGTGCTGCTTGGTCAGGGTTACCGCGGACCTCGTGATGCAGCTAAACATGGCAGTGGTTAAATAATTTACATTCTGCACAGGTCCCATAATAGAATTATTAACACTAGGGCTTTAAGAGTAATAAGATCTTCAGTTACGTAACCTTTGAACCAAGTTCCTAGAAATTAAATGACGTGAATAATGATCTTTATGGAGACAAACTTACAGTAATTCAGAATTCGTGATTTAATAAACGTTCCTCTCCATATAAAACACACAGTGGTTGATGCTCATTTTCTTTAACGACTCTATTTAAACTGCAGAGATTATGTAATATATAATTATAATAAAGGATGGTTGTGAATAATAAATAGGTAAGAACTTGGTAGGAGCGTGCGTGACTTATGTCAAGGTACTGTCCTGACATTCGTGTACGGAGACTGAGTGAAAAGATAAAGTCAAGAGTACCCAGTAAGCCGGGTGATATTCGAACCGGCTACTGTTCAGATATATGCCCATAGTGTTATCATTACCTGACCTGTAGTTAACATAGTTGAGAAGGCTGAAACTGCTCATACAGTCAACATATAGTGCAGTGATGAGCGCAGAAACGCATGTAGTTATAATCTGCAAAAGTTGTATTTTGGACTTCATATTTTGTACAGTATCTTCTGTACAGAAATTAGAATACAAATATTTTAAAAAATTCCCCAGTCGTTGGGTTATGTAGCCCTACACCACTACAATCAACCAGTCGACCCTCAGATTTTAAACAGATCAGGCACTGCACAAACCGAGACAATCTCGTTTCCTTCTCAACTCCCTTCAGTAGGCTTGTTATTTGTATTGTTGCCATTCCTTAACCTTCGTTTTGCAGGCTTTCTACACCCCTTTGCTATTACCACCTCAAGGTAGTCAGCCAGGTGTCACGGAGACCAGAATTGCCCTCGTTAGAATTCGCCAGCCACAGAGTTAGGCCACTTCCGGGGCCTGCACCCCTGGGAACACCCCCAGGTAAAGTAACCGACGCCTAGTTCCAACCGGAATTATTTTTCACCCCTGGGGCCTAACCGCCCAGATCCTTTCTACGGGTAAAATTTGAGGTTTTCACGACGGTGAGTCTGGTAGATGTTTACCGGCGATTTAGAGATTCTAGCTGACTCATCGCCCTGATGATGGAGGCAGAAAGGGACTCTGAAACGTTGGTGAACGTTTACCAGACTACACGGTGCAATAACCCAGAAGACAGCCATCTTCCTTTGGATGCTTGCTTCGCTGGCGCCTGACACTCAGTGATTGTTCTGCAGGTGCTTAGACCCACGGGCCATCTCTCTCTTGTCTGGACACCAGAATGCTTCCACCATCCTGGTTGCAAAATTAGTACAAAAATGACCTGAGGTCATTCTTGGAACACAGCGTTGCTCAGCAATGACCTTGGATCACATTCGTGTAAAAATAGCATGGGTGATATGGCGTGACAAACACCTTAGGAATGTCGGTGTGCTGAAAAAAAGTACTTTTCAAATTTTCTTTGAACTTTAAGGCCAGTTCTCATTATGTTATTATATATATGTATATTACTCTGAAACATGGTCGTGGCCATGTTTGGTTACCAGCCCTGTTTCGTATTCGGGAAGTCCTGGGTTCAAATCTCGGTCAGTAGACCGGATAACCTGACTGAGGGTTTTCATCAGTTCGTACTGTTAAATGCAGGGATCGTATCCCGAAACAGACAAAGGCCGCTTCCTTGCATATTCTCCGAAATTCACTAGTCATTAAGCTTCTTATAATTCTAAAATAATTATTCTGAGATGCTGACAGCGTCATTAAGCACACCATAAACAAAACAAATAAATGGATAATGTAATGGCGTCGTTAATACCAACCACAACCCCATCATCATGCCATCGGTTAACCAATAGTATTCACAATTAGCCTACAAGCAAAAGACTGGGACTTTAAAGAAACACACACCTCGCTACGTGAATTTAAATATGGAACAATGAGAGTGCAAAGAGAAGTGGATAAAAATAACATCCGGAGATTCAGAAGGAAAGAAATTCTGTTTGCATAGGATACAAAAGCATCATGACCACTTATTTCGTATTTCACGGTCTTCGGGCATTAGCGTAAAAGTCACATTAAGAATTTTCTGGTATAATGGTGTGACTACAAGAACAATTAAGACGTGGTAACTTAAAGTGGATCTTCGCGTGTAAAGTGCACGTATGGTAATTATGAGCTCACGCAGGCGAATCAACAACATCCCTGCCCTCCCACGGAGTACTTCGTCCTATCCCTTTGCGATCTAACCACACGCGCCGTGGTGAGAACCCTGTCCCGTTAACTAAAAGGTTGCACGAAGTTGCGAAAACAGACGGGTCTGATCGACTGAGTTTAAAGCGGAAACCATACGATACTTTAAACACACATAAAGTATATTATTTGCAGGAACGAACTTAGAACATTGGCTTACAATGTGGTAATTTCAGTTCCTTTCAGTTTGCGACACTAAAGCATTTCGTTTATATACATCATGAACCTACCTTACTGTGCAACGAACATTAAACTTTACAGTTCGAATCCAGGGGGCGCATTTACACTTTGAAGTGGAAGAAGAATACATTACATCTGTGGTGACATTTTACAATGACTATTATAAAGATGGCTTCATTATGGGAGGTGTGGGCATTGTAATATGGAAAATACCGATTGTAATTTTTCAGATAAATTTACTGCCTCCATCAACACGGCAGCCATGATTTGCACGGTTCTGAAAATTACATAATAACAGTTATGACCCACGTCAAAGTACTAGGCCTACATTACAAGGACCCAAGAAATGTAACGATCTTAAAAGAAGCCATAGACCCGTAATTTCTGTTCGTACTGCTAATGGTTTTCATATTATTCTTTCAGACTGCACCCTTGCCTAACACCTCTACTTTGTCCAGCTAGTAGAAGAACAAGAATTTAAAGTAAGACCGCGACATTCTAACTTTACTATTCAAATATGTTAACACAAAGGTAGGTCACAGAATCGTATACCAATTATATCGATTATTCGAACCATTTTATAACCACCGATCTACGAAAATAAATTCTAACAGAAGCGTATGAATGGTGAAGTTAATCTTTAAATATTATCTTGCATCTCCCGCCTTTTTTATCTGCAAATGTTGCCCTGTGTATTTGGCTCTAAAAAGCAATTTTCTCAGACTAAATAATTTATGAAATGAAAAGAAATTAAAATTACAAACCGCGTTTGACCAATACCACTGCATAAATGAAAGGACGTGGATCAGACTGTGTGTATGTGTGACTTTTGAGAAGAGCATTTTCAAACGTAACAACCCAGAACAATGGAGTGGCAAACGAAGGAACATCGTCCAGTTCCAAAGTTAAGCCTAGTTACAGAGAGACGGTGTTTTCCCGTCCTCCTCGCAGATGGTTGGGGAGATACACGGACGGAGTTCTCCGACAACGGCAATGTGACTTTAATAATCCATTCAGCAAATCAACGCGCCGGACAGGAGATTCGTATCTCAGGATGTACATGGGCAGATTTGGTTGAGCAAGGAACGGAGAGGCTTGAAAAAGAATGCTGACTTTAAGGGCTGCAGACATCTTAGTGAAATCATGTCAAATTAAAATAGAACACAAGCTCCAATAAGAGCATTTGCAGACAGTAGATTTTATTTAGACCTTGTACGAATATTACAAGCTCATATTAAATGTTACCCTTTATCTGGTGCGTAGCCAATTCGATATAAACGACATTTCGGACACTTATTTTGATCTCAGCTTCAGGTGATTAAAAATTGATGTTATAATTTTACATCTGAAAATAATAGACGACTTCTGGGATAGAACCCGGGACTTTCTGAATTCTACAATAGTATAAAAGCCTGGTGTTGGTTCTAATACATATTACCTCTAATAAATAGCAACAGTCTGAAGACGGGAATAGAACCAAGTATCGCTGCATTTTGTGTATCAGATACAGACAATGAGCACGTCATAATAATGGTACAATGAATTCACCTTTGCCACATACCTGTACACATCAACATTTAAATATTACCTTTATATTAGTGAAACTGTAACACGCTGACACATTTTGTTGTGAATAACAGTTGTGCTAGATAACGGTGCATATGAGTGGTTGGGTTCTGCCTACGTGTGCAGAAAATATGGTGAAGGACACTGAGAAGAACCACGTCTTGTGTGCGTTTCTCTATCCCAATATCGCTCACTGAAAATGAACTGTCCTCGTTGTGGATTATGTAGTTTTCGCTAGTTTTCTTGAAGCAATTTTTAACGAATTCGCTAATGTCTAGATTCCCCACACATTATCGCATTCTAAAGACAAACTATCACCATAATTTATCACGAGACTTCGAATGTCAGGTTCAGAGCTCTGTTACTGTCAGATACCACTGTAAGAGGGAGTACGTGTTACTTACATTGGGCACTCACGAAAATCGTTACCGATTATAAAAACTAAACCAACTTCGCTTCGAGGGGAGCAACGCGCTGGGCCAGAGATAAAGCGCGGGAGACAATGGTAGAAAGACGATTTAGCAGGAAAAACCGAAGGACACAGAGAAAAGCTTGTAATATACTTGTGGGTTATCGGGACACATCGCTTTAAAAATAGGTTAGGTTAGGTTAGATTACGTTAATGTGTGTGGATAAATGACATATACTTGAAAGTTATTATATTTTATTTCAATAAATGACAAAAATGACAAGCTATCGGAATAAAGAATTGATCCCTTCTGTATGTGTACGCGCAGTTTTCCGTCCAATCCGTTTTGTGTCCCGATAACCAACAAGTACCGCTTGTTCTGATCTACTTCGTCACTTACGAATATCGCAAATATGTATACTGTATATGTGTTACAGTTGTTCAGAGTTGTAGAAGAGGAGAGCCAAATCAGTGCGATATGGGTGTCGAAAGGACAACCACGGAATCTCCAATAAATACATGACCGTATAATGTTGTATGATTTGAGGTTTTCACGGCGGTGAGTATGAAGATTTCTGTCTTCTGGGTTGTTGCGCTGTGTAGTCTAGTCGATGTTAACCAACGTTTCAAGGTCACACTGTCTCCGTCATCACGACGATGAATATGAAGATTTCTGTCTTCTGGGTTGTTGCGCTGTGTAGTCTAGTCGATGTTAACCAACGTTTCAGAGGTCATACTGCCTCCGTCATCAGGGCGATGAGTATGAAGATTTCTGTCTTCTGGGTTGTTGCGCTGTGTAGTCTGGTAGATGTTTACCAACGTTTCAGAGGTCGTACTGCCTCCGTCATCATGGCGATGAGTATGAAGGTCTCTGTCTTCTGGGTTGTTGCGCTGTATAGTCTGGTCGATGTTTACCAACGTTTCAGAGGTCATAATGCCTCCGTCATCAGGGCGATAGTATGAAGATTTCTGTCTTCTGGGTTGTTGCGCTGTTTAGTCTGGTATATGTTTACCAACGTTTCAGAGGTCGTACTGCCTCCGTCATCAGGGCGATGAGTATGAAGATTTCTGTCTTCTGGATTGTTGCGCTGTGTAGTATGGTAGATGTTTACCAACGTTTCAGAGGTCATACTGCCTCCGTCATCAGGGCGATCTATGTTCGGAAAATGCTTCATACGATGTAATTCAGAATGTGTTATTTTTCAGCCTGCTACTCAAATCGCAAAACTAAGAGAGCAAATATAATTTTACATATTCTTTTGTATGGTTTGGGGGAATGCAGATTAAGGGCTTTTGAGAAAAGTGTGCTGAGCAAAATGTTGAGACTTGTGGCAGAAGGCGAAACTAAATTAATAATGAGGTTCTCCATAAATTTGTACTCTTCGCCAAATATTATTATTCTGATCACATAAAGGCGGATCAAGCGGGGGACATGAAATAGATAAATTAATAGAAAATGTTGGTCAGAAAACATTAATATGGAGGCAAACACAAAATGTCTTAGCATGTAATATGAATTACTTTGCAACAGATTATAAATGTTGGTAGAATCTGAAATTACTTCACTATTAAGTTCATAACCTGTCAAAAATAGTATTTACTAGCTAATTCAGTTAATTTCTGTCACCGCGTCGCAGTGGGTGTATTTGCGGTAAATAAGAATCAAGGTCATTGATATGTAAAATTGCAAATAAATCGTTTGGAAGATGTGTACTCTAGTTGGAACACGCCTTTTCGATATTGTTAATGACGAGTCAAGATAAATCGTAATTATGATTATTGCAGAAGAAATAAAATATTAAGAAACTAAGTAACAATAATAACAACAATGGCATAGCATGGCTTACTAACAGAAATATTTCAAATATTATTGCTACTATTGTTATTAGATGATTTAGACTAAACGCACGTAACAAGAATTGGACAAATTCTCAAAAACTATGGCACTTCAAGTTATTGCATTTCCTTCGTAATAATTCGTAAACAGCCTTCATGTACTGTGGATATAGGATGTCAAGAAAACAAATACCATTTGTAAAAACTGATAGATAAGAAACAATAAAAGCGACTCACTTTTCCTTAGAAACAATAAATCAGAAGTCGTATTAGAAGGTCAGTGGAACACAGATAAAATCAAGAAGTCAATTTTTCTTCTTCATATTTTCAGTTTTTTTTAAGCCACAAAGATTGAAGAACGTATTACATCTCTACTCAGAGCCACTAGAAGAAACAATAAGTGCTACACTGATTTTCCAAACAACGACGTTAACAGAATCCTGTAACGTGTGTAAACTTAAAATGTTTTAGAGTGATACTTCGGGCATTTAATAAGTAATCTTGAGCAGGTTATACATCATAACGTATCAAGTAGAATCCTAAAGACCATTATTTTTCACTTTCACTAGGAAACAAACTGAAATGCTCTCATAAACACCAACGCTTCCAAGTTAACATGACTGAAATTCTTTACTCCATTCAAACGTGTCGTATCAAAGTCTCGTTTCAATGAGACTTCACTAAATAGACCTATGTGGATTTTAAAGAAGAACTGTTCAAAAAGTGTTTTGTCCGTCTGAAAACGACGCTGTCCATCAGACATCTTCTGTAGTCCGTTCATATTCTATCTATATTGTGAGATACGTTTTTTTTGCTAAAGAGCCGTGACAGTTCTATTGAAACTTCTATTCCAGTGGCAAATGGCAGGTACATATTTAAGAAGGTACCATAAGATGAAGATCTAGATCACGAAAGTTACTGAAAAATGTGTCGAAATATACAAGGAACCGGTGCAAAGTGGCGTTACCATAGATAAGAAACGTGTCGGTTTCTAATATAAATGTAAATTTGTGCTTGTACTCGACCACCGTACCATGAACGCCCACTGAGGAGTGTAAGTCAGGCTTCACACATTCTTAACCTAAGAACTAGATTAAGATGAATTGTCATCTTAAAACACCGACAGTTTTACTGAGCAGAAAGGGATTCTATTTGTTTCTTATTAAAAATTCCAAAATGTTGCAATTCTGACGACTTCTGTTTCGACTTAATCTACTTCAATAATTTTTTATACAAAGAGAAAAAACCATCTTCATATTCGTCGCCGTGAGAACCTCAAATCCTACTTAATTTCTCATATAAGTTCTATATAAATTCTGAGGCTACTACAGTTAAAAAAAAAAGTTTGAAAAACATTGCCTGTCTGAAGCTCGAATATCATCTCAGTCATATTTAATAATTCAAAAAGTACCTCAAATAAAACACTACAGTTCTCGAAAAACAGAGACGTAGACGGGAGGACAGTATTAAAACGTTTCTTGGTAAAACATGGTGGGAGAGTGTGGATTGGATTCATCTGGCTCAGAATGAAGACTGGAATCTTCGGGGGTGCGCAAGAGGTTCATTGTTTTATGACTAGCTTAGCGTACTATCAGCTTCTTAGGAAGAACTATGCTGAGTGGAGTTATTTATTTAGTCAAATGTTGTATCTGCTGAAGCAAATAATTCACTTCATTACTTAATTCACGAACCGATTTAAATGAACCAATTGAGCAAATGAACGAAAATTGTAATGATGTTAAAAGGTAATTGTAAGTACTTTAACAACTTTTATGAAAATAATAACAGGGCAAAAGACACCATCTTTCAATCTTCTTTTACAATCATCTTTGATTAATACAAGAACAATAATAGTGTGTAATGAGAAGAATTAACACACTCCATTCACATAACCTGTAGCTATAACAAGGGATATACACCTTTTACATTTCATACTCTCCCCTTAGTAATATGCTGTTGCTCACACTATAAGTAGTGGATTCCATTTGACCTTAAACAAACCAAAAGAACTTCTACGAAGTTACTAAATATTCGCCGCTTACAGAGTTGTCGCTTCAGAGGTAAAAGTTATGTTGATAGTTTTATATCTTACTATCCAAAAATAGCCAATTACTCGCATTTTTATAATACTTAAAATGCACGACTACGACAGATATGCAGAATGTAGTGTAGTTAATCGTCGCATTGATTGCATTATAACTCACAGTTCACAACCAACATGTGACTCTTTTGTTTCAGCTATGCAGGTCAAGTCTTCAGTTATTCATAGGGCGAGTTTGCTGTTAAGATACGCCTATAGAATAAAGCCGTAAAATACAGTTCATTAACACAGGCATTCTCCGATTGAAGAAAGTTTTAAAAAATCAGTTAATTTGTTTTCAAGTCATTTTCATAGCAGGCTGTTTATTTCTCAGTTTTTTATTGTCAACCTGATGACAAATTCACATTACAGCTAAGTTCTGTCCCGGCAGCTTTTATAACCACGACTGCTACATAAAACCCCTACCTGAACCCCTGATTCCTTGTTGTAAATTCGTATCGACTGCTTGTTGCAAAACGACTTCAAATTCAGTGTAAACACACGCCAATAAAAGACTAGGAACTGAGCATAAGAGAACTTCAAATCATTACTGTGATTATCTTTACTTGTATTCTAGATGTCATCTGTCTCAGATTGTGACGCTTACAGCTGCCAAAGAGTACGAATACTTCTGACACTCCCTGCAAATTCCTAACATCTGTGTTAGAGAGATTAATTGTATGTATGATACCTTCCAGTTTGAAACTTTGTGAGGGCCTTCTTAACACCTCTTGAAAAATATTCACCAAGAAGATGATTGTTGGACCGACTTCTTAATGAAAGAGGTTAGTAGAATGAAAAGTGGATTATACTGACTCTGGATCGCGCACAACGACGTAGTGTGGTACTAATGGCGTTAAACTTTTGGGTTCTATCACTGTGTTAGAAAGTTTCTTACGAATTTACAATTACTAGTCAACACATAATAAAGAACAATTGGTAAGGAGTGGAAAGAAAACTGACTGTATTTAAAGAACTTTAATAGAGACAATGCACCGTATTATTGAGTGGTTAATGTAATAAACAGATACGTAAAGGAACTACAAATTCTAGATTCTGCCATTTGCTGAATTTGCACGCGAACGACTTGTTTACAGAACCGGTGTCTTATATAGAATATCGCCAGATCCGTCCAAATTCGTAATACGAGCTTAACACACACATACAATGTACGGTTCTGCTTTTCCTAAACCTGTGTTTCTTTTCTAAACACGTCACAACACCAGCGTATTAAGTTCAGACAGTCGTACTCTTTTGAATTCACTGGCATTCCAAATGTGTTCTTCACTCCAAATCACATCATTGTTGTACAAATATGATTTGAGGTCACTGTTCGTGGGGGCAAAACACCTGGAAAACTATCGCTGGTAGTCAGGCCCCAACGAAGCAAGCATCCTGCATAAGGGTCTCGGTGATACGCCCCACGGGTTAAATAAAGACTCTTGGTTGTGGCGAAGAATTGGAAGCATTCCTTGGGGGTGTCCCAGGGGCAGCAGTCCCCGAGTGTGGAATAAGCCTCATGGGTGGCGAAGCCCCTCGTGGGCGTTTTCGAACCTCCTGAGGCCTGGCTAGTAGAGACGTAGGGTTGACCAACGTACAAGGCCAAGGCAAAGACCATGGGACAAGATACAGATTATAGCTACAGCATGAATAATAATAATAATAATAATAATAATAATAAAGTATAACAGTAAGAAAAGCAATAAGAACAAAAACTACGATAGAAATATCAATTACAATGAAAGGAACAGCGACTCCATGGTCATGTGGGTTGCAATATATTTATTTATTTATTTACATATAGAGAGATGGGGGGGGGGGCAAAGTTTCCGTCACAAACAATACGTCCAGACACCAAATGTTTCCGAACTGAATATTACCAAGTGTTATCTTAATTTAGTCTGCACTTAACTCCTTCATAAATGTAGCTTTAATTTGTCGTTCCAAAACGCTTAAACTTTGCCACATTTTTTAAGGATTTAATAGTAGTTATCTTTATAATAAGCGTTTGCCCTGCGTTCTGTTTACGGTTGAGTAAACTCAACTGATTAACAATGTTCATCAGACTGTCCATTTCATTCGTGTGTTTCTCAGGTAAAAAACTATTTCTTGATTTGTGTTTTGTGGTTTAATGATGCTGATTAATATGTCAACTGGTTCGTCTGATCAAGTAACGATTCAATTTAAGAGCGCTTGGTGAGAGCAATAAGTTTCTGGTGGTGTAAAAAAAACTGGTCCACCAAACTACTGTTCCTTTTGATACTGTCAGCGGGTCTGTCTCGTTTGAACTGCAGATGACAGGTTCAGAAAGAACGACGCCTTTCAAGCCACGGGCTATTCACACTAATTTATCCGACAAGGAAGTGACATGAATTCAAAAAGGGTGTTGACAGTCAACCTGATCATTGGTACAAGACAAACATAATTGTATACCCTGCCAATGTTTTATGCTAAGTTGTTTTCTAAAGACACCAAATAAAATCTCACTTATTACCTACACCGGTTTTTTAAAAAACTGCGAAACATAGGCCTAATACAGAAGAACCAAGAATGCAGAAAAAGGAAATCTTAATGGAATTGAGCTGCGTGTGTAATAAAGTATGACGTTTCAGAGATGCGTACTGCCTCTATCATCAGGTCGATGAAGTTGTATCCTAGCTAATAATAATCTAGCTAATAATAATATCTAGCTAATAATAAATGACAAGAGAACGAGACAAATCCTATTCACTTAAAAACAGCTTCGTCAGCAACAAAGCCCTTCATATGACTGAAAGTTTGACGTGTGTATATTCAGTTGTAGTTCCATGTTCGCCTTTCTCACCCAAAGACTGTAACAAATCGATTAAATAATTTATTAAAGTCATTCATCCCAATCCCATCCTTCATATCCACCGCCTATCTCTCTGATATACCATATTTTAAATTATTTCATTCATGTAGCTAACCTTTCCATGGATAAATGATATCACCAAAATGTGGTGCTTTGCTATAGGATATTGGAAGTGGCAAATGTCTTGCTCAGTAGCCACAATAAATAACATACAATTTGCTTTTCAAATGTCATAACCGTCCTGAACATTACAATAAGATAGCGAACAAGCACATTTTGGTATTCTAGCGTTCCTATCAGTTTTAAATGAACCAGTTCTTCCCTCAGAAGTTGTTTTGAGGGAGGCGGTGGGGTGTCAAAAGACAACGTCAAAACAAGTACAAGATTAACTATAAAGGTCAGTAGTCTCAGAAAATCGAGTCAACGAGGCAATCCCCGATTTGTAATCCTTACACAACCCGTTACAAACGATGAAACACCTGCACAACCAACGGTCGTGAGTTTCTAATTCCCTCGGCGACACCGTCCGATTCCGCGGTCAACCAGTTTCTAACATACCCGGACAATGTTTGAGCACCCAATAGCACTACGTCCGCGATATTACTCGGCACGATGCACGGTCTAGCATAATAAATACAACGATCCTCATTATTCTACAGGACCAAAGCACACGTAACAGACTTATAATAGGCTTATATGCGGTTTTAAACTTGCACACATGCCATGTGAAAATTATGAGGGTAATTATGTTTATTAACGATGTTTCGAAATGAAACAGTCATGGCGTCTGCTTCGGGAATAAAATGATTGTAGATTGGATTATTGATTAAAAAACTGAAACAACACTTCCTTAATATTTAATGATTTTCCTTTCTACAGGAGACTTTCATTATACGTGAGGTCTGCTTTCCAGCAAATTGCCGCTTGTATCTAATACGTAAAACGGGAAACCTAAAAATGCCCATGTATTTTCTGAATTATGTACTATAAGAGGCCTTAATTTGCAGTCCCGGAAGCCAAAATGCTGGGGCGAGTCAGCGTATAACGAGAGTCACCCGTACATATACTTTACTGTAGCTGAGCATTTGGATCTAAGCTGCAGTAAAACATTCATGATTAAGATAACCGTAAAATCTTCTCGTTTTAAGCTGACAGAGCCATCAGCGGACAACGTAACGAAATTTTTCGTTGATAATGATGAAATGATGTAGCTACTTATTTAAATTTACATGTTGTTGTGAAGGCTGAAGCATCGAGTTCCCCAACGTGCTTAGTGCTTACTGCCACTCTTGAAAGTATCTTTCCACAGAGTTCTACCAACTTCCAAAGACGCATTAACTGGGTCAAGCCCTTGACTTGAGAACTCGAAACTGATTAACGCGTCCTAAAATAAAAGCACGTGTAAAAAAAAGCTTGTTTTAAACGACAAGCGATTTTCAATTACCTTAGACCGCGGGTGGCGGTAACTTACCGATGCAGAATTTAAGATCCTGAACATCTGCGCCCTAGACATTAGTGGTTTCCCAAGAGGAAGCCATGTGTCTTAGAGATCACACCCTTTGTGACCCTGTGTTTCTATAAATAATATTAAACTCTTTATTGAACAAGAAACAAAATTATTTTTGCATAGTACACATTAAAGTCTATGCAAATTGTGCTTCGGACAATATCATTCAGGTATCTGAATGTAGAAAAAGGAACGACGCAGAGTCCAAAGACGACCAGGAATAACGGAAATCACCTTCACAGTCACTAATTTTGTCAGTACTTCGAAAAATTTAAAGCAAATCATCCTACCAATGAACGCAGAAAAGCTTGAAATACAGCCACGTAGATGAAGTGACTAAAAACGGGTTAAAGTAGAAACTTCACGAACTTTCAAGTCATCCACAAAACCACATTTGGTCAGTGCTACCAGTTCCTCCAAATCTCGCCAGAATATGAACATTAAAAATTGCATGTTCAAGGTGGCTTTGTTTTGCACGTTTTCATGGCTCTATTTGTTCCGCTGCTTCCATATTTAGTCCTCCATTTTGTACAGTTTCCTCTTTCTCGCTCATGCATACTGTTTGTCTCATAGTTTGCATGGAATAGCCTAGACTGTAGCTTAGGCAAACACCCTGTTCAAGCAAGTAGTGACTTAACAATGAACTACCTCTGTAACAAGATGACACACTTATCTCTGTTTGCTTACAGATTCGGAAGCCCGCTTCGAAATGGAAGGGTGTGGGAGACATTTGTGTACCGAAGTAAAATCTTTGGGAAACACCTACAGGAAACATGTTGAGTTTGCATCGATAGCACATAAAACCGTAAGGGCAGGCCATTTAGGCACTCAAATTTATCTCCTTTAAAATATCAAATCAAGTCCAAAAACCTCCATCATTGCGTTATTTGACGACACTATATCACCCACTGAAGTCATGTAGTTTAAAGTGATATGATACACGCAGTGAAAGGAGAAAAGAACTGTTTTTCACCAAAGAACCGAACTTCAAAGCCGAATGGTTGGCAATCCTGTTTCGTATCTTCATTAAGGTTCTTGTAATTTCTTTAGTTTTCTTTTAGGTTGGTGCTATGGTAATATTTATAAATAAATTATATTTATGAGTTATTTAATGAGTATGTCAATAGCTCGGACCATATAGCGTTAAATAATATGATAAATAATTAATAACGAACTGGAAACGTTATCGAACTAAGCAGTCATGTTATAATTTAAGGGATTATCCTGATATATTTCTGGAAGGTTTGAGAAAAATGTCCTCAACCAGGATAACCGGTCTCCGAGTCGAGAATTAAAATCGGAACCTCCCGAGTATTCACAGATATTTGCCTGTTCGGTTTGTTAGTATTCATAACATGTAAGTGATATTCTTAAGTTAAAGGTTTAGTTGAATAATTCGTAGCATTTAGAAAGACGAGGCGATAACAATTACGGTTACATAAATACACTAACTACAACTCCTGACTCTCGCGGATATTATTCAGGAGTATTACGTATACACAATATTAGTCAGAAATCCTGAAGGGAAGAAGCCACTCAATTAGTCCAACAGATTCAGGAGTATATGGAAGTACAGTGTTCAGATTTATCTTAAATGAACTGAGTGTAAGAATGTGGACTGGATTCCACCGCCTTAAATACGGTTCAGTAGCCAGTTCTTGGGAAAGATGAGCATTTGGCATCAACATAAGTCAGCGAATTTCTTAACAAATTGAGCGACTAATAATTCTACAAGAAGTTCATAAAATAAATAATTCAATAATCCTATGCTCTGAATTTATAATTATATTATGAATTAGACAGTGTGATCGAGTTTGTGCTCAATTTTTTCTGTCAAGCAAAACATTTCTATGTAAGACTTGAGGTTCTCACAGCGGTGAGTATGAAGATATCCGTCTTCTGGGTTATTGCGCTGTGTAGTCTGGTCGATGTTAACCAACGTTTCAGAGGTCATACTGCCTCCGTCATCAGGGCGATGAGTATGAAGATTTCCGTCTTCTGGGTTATTGCGCTGTGTAGTCTGGTCGATGTTAACCAACGTTTCAGAGGTCATACTGCCTCCGTCATCAGGGCGATGAGTATGAAGATTTCCGTCTTCTGGGTTATTGCGCTGTGTAGTCTGGTCGATGTTAACCAACGTTTCAGAGGTCATACTGCCTCCGTCATCAGGGCGATGAGTATGAAGATTTCCGTCTTCTGGGTTATTGCGCTGTGTAGTCTGGTCGATGTTAACCAACGTTTCAGAGGTCATACTGCCTCCGTCATCAGGGCGATGAGTATGAAGATTTCCGTCTTCTGGGTTATTGCGCTGTGTAGTCTGGTCGATGTTAACCAACGTTTCAGAGGTCATACTGCCTCCGTCATCAGGGCGACGTGTAATGTGGAGCTAGTGTTTACCTAGGCCTGTATGATGATCTGTAATATAACATAATAGTACTAAAATTAAATTAGTTTTCTGTGTACTGAAGATGAGCAGACAACGAGTGTTACTACGTTCGGAGCAACGGATCAGGGAAATGTCAGTTCTTAAAATAATTAAATTATTTTCTGGACTTAAGTTACTGTAGGCATATATATTGTCAACAATGTGGCTTTCAATTTTATTCTTATCATTGTACAGTCTTGTGGGTGATGTTCCAATATAAAATAAAGAATTCTATATGTATTAAAAATACCAAAGAAGAGATAAGCAAATATCAATGAAAATCTGGTTTAACTAAGTAACTACGTGGAGAACGCAATAGTACGATCAGTGTGCCAAGAAATTTCCAGCCTTTTATCGAATCTGAATGTTTATTGCCTTATTTACAAGAGTCCGCCACCGGTCTCTATCGTGAGCCAGAAGAATCCAATTTACATATGCAAACTTTATTAAACTAACAATTTTAATATTCCTGTTCACATGATTCCAAGTGGAAAACAGAAAACACTATTGTCTCTAGCCGAAAGCAAGCTGTTTATCTATCGAAGTTAATAACATGCATTACTCAATTCGGTATAAATTTTATGCAACTAATTATTTCGCTAATCTTTCATAAAAAACGCATAGGAAACAGTAGCATAAGTCAACAACTGATTTGGTTGTGGTACATTAAAATATTTCATTGTAAAGACCAGTGTTAAGACCGAAAATCGAGACTAAGTTATTTGTACTCCTAATTGTTATTTTGATAGTTTCGGATTCTATTCTTGGATCAGAAATAAGGCTCAGGGGTTTCCGTGATTTTCCTCGATCCCTCCAAATCATCATTCATAGTCCATCTCTCATTCGACTCTCGATAAAATTAACCAGCAGAAATCTATTCCTAATATAAATTGTTTAGAAACAGGTATTTAAATGATGACTCGTTTACTTAGGCTGCTTCGCCCCAAGAACATCTTCATCCTACCTTGAATTATAACAATTCTAAATTGCATTTTATTTAAACCAAAGTTCTCTGTGGTGCAACTTCAAGGCAGGTCTGAATGTGTGAGTACAAAGAGAATGTAAAATAATATAAACAATAAACACCTACTGAACCTTCCCGATTACACAAACTTTTTGACAGCTTCTCTCCCAGTGAACAGTAAACAGAAAGGGTTTGTAGCTACATCAGAGTTATTGTAATTCAAAGTGCGGGATGGAAAATGTGGTAGAAAATAGAGCCAAAGAGCGAAAGGGGTGAAGGAGAGAGAGAGGGGAGGGAAAGTTGGATTTATGGTGCAATTAGCACCCTGAGTTGTAATTTATACATGTAATAAACCTAGTTGGGGTGTTCTCCAAAGAGGGGGTGGATGGGCTGCGCTGTGAGTGGAACCAGCCTCGGAAGATGCTAAGCGCGTCCAGTGCATATTCGAATTGAATCCGTCAGTAGGTTGGAATTGTACAGTGATATATAACTCAAACGATTACTAAGAACTCAGCACAATGGCTGAGAACGACTACTCATTTTCGAAGTTACAGGTGTTATTTTTTTAATTCCTCAAGAACTACGTCATTTCTGCGTATTGTATTTCTTTCTTCAGCTGTTCAGCGTATGTTGTAACAATAACGATATGTTCCTATCACCCTAAACTTTAAAGTTACGCACATTCTTAATACCCTGAAAAATTAAGGCGGAAGAAATAAAAACAGAAAGGAAGAGAAATAATATGATTAATTTCTTGTAGGATTTTTCATACTTTAGCAATCCGGAAAATATGACTATTAAAATATGTTAAAGAGCCCGCGAAACTCAAAATAAACATACAAAACTATAAGTTTTAGGCATTCTGTTTATTAAATTTGTAACAGGAAAGTCAAATCTAACGAACACATGTATCAGCTAAAGAAACGAATTAAGATTTTTGAATTAAAACTGCACGTAACAAAATCCCTATCGTAAGTAAGAAATATTTGAGATTTATAGTACGCTTAAGCATTGAAAAGTAAGTGAAATGCTTTAACACAAAGAAAATACGCAATTAAATAAGACCGCATACACGAGATACAGCTGACAGCGTATTTTGTGTTTCGCTACGTAACTAAAAAAACGGTACTGTGCTACACTGGCGAATCAAGCTTTAACATATTTAAACTTAAAATTTGCCACTCCGATATTCAATTCAGCGTCCTCTTTAAAAACGCTTCCTTGTTGAAGCTAACAGTATGTTTGCGAACTCTCAGTATTGACAAAAGGATGACTCGTTCAGCAAGTAATAAGGAGATGACAGTTTTCTTCTGCTCTGCACTAAATTTCACATTTCCACTCCGTTTTATGTTCAGACGGGCCGATACTCCTGTACGGAAACAAGTGAATATAGCAGACTGCATAACCCTTTAGCTACTTAACATATATAACATAAAATAAACCAAAGTACCTGCTGTCTATTAAACAGAGGAATAATCTGCTCTGGCCTATTTATAACGTCATCAGTCACAATTCAATTGGTAATGCCATCAAAGACAATCAGTTACTTCTTCAGGGCTCTCCCCCTGTCAACCAGTTATACAAAGCTAATGGTGTGATGTGTAATGTAAGAGCAAAGTATCATTAAAGAGTGCACGCAGAAAGAAACAACAGTTGCTTTGTAATTAACACAATAATTTGCTATAAGATTAATTAGTGCTATTTGACGGAGTCAAATGTGCTCATTAAGATAAGTTAGTATAAGTATAATTTCGGTTTGCTAGTGAAAGAATATATTTTAATATTTGGAAGCACGGTAGCTAAAGTTTACGTTTCGTATTTATTTTATAATGCTTACAAAGGGAAAAGTTTTCATCTCCTTTCATCCACTTCTTTGTTAAAGTAGGATACTGGTTTAGCTTTGGCCCGATAAAACACGACTTAACCCATCGCATACCTTAGTGCAATGAACCGCGTTCTCCCCAGTCTAATAGAAATGCTCTGAACTGTAAGCTAAACAACGACAGACCTACTGTAAAAGAATGGTTTCTTTATATCTTGTAGTAACCGTTGCCATCATGTCTGAAAAAGAAAACTCGATATTCTTGAATAATTTTAAGACTGGTACAAAAATATGATTTATTCAAAAACATGTAAGCATAAATAAATTTTAATGAGATTTGAGGTTTTCATGGTGACGAAAATGTCGCTGTTGGTCTTCTAGGAAGGTACCAATTCTGAGGATGGAGGTAGTAATTTCCTACAAAATGTCGGTATCTACCTACAAGTCCACATAGCAATACACTTTCTAATATTTTGAAATATGTGTTTTGTTATTTAGAATACATGTTTCAACTATTATATAGCGATCATCACATCCATACTTAACTTACTGTGCTATTTTTTGTAATATAAAATGATATTCTGCTAAAAAAATGTTGGTCAAATTTTAAAACTTTCTAAATAAATAAATAAATATACACGTGTTATGTATATATCATACTGGCCTATTCAATTAGAGGACTACGTTCGACATTTCTCTGTCCAGTAGAGCAAGTGGACAGAGTGTTCCGCAGATAAATCTTCAGATGTGTCAGCGACATGGAACATAGAGACTTCTAGCATGATGCGATGTACAACTGACAGCTGAGTGTCATTTTTACGGTTCTAATGTAAGCATAATGCATTATAAGACGTATTTTCGTAAAGTATAAAAACCCTAACTGTTCATACAGCACAGTTAGATTTCACGTTTTCTGGAGTGGAAATCTTGACCGCAACCACAATTTTAACAGAGGTCAGGGCTTGGTTCATGCATTATATTGTTGTAAGGCAACGCAAACTTCTACCAGACTACACGGAGTTACAGCCCAGAAGAAAGCCATCCTCACACTTGCCGCCGTGAGAACCTCAAATCCTGAAAAAAAATTAAATTTCACACACTAGTTCCGTAAATTTCGTATTTTCTGCCTACTGGGGTTTAGTCGTGAAAACCTTAAAATCACATTTTAAAAATACGGTTTTTCCAAACCTATACACAAGTTATCCATAGAAGGAAATAGTCCTATAAAATAGTATGATAATTATATAGGCTACATTTGGTGGTAAAAATTACTGAGAATAGAAAAGATGGTTCAGGAATCAGCCATTATTAAAAATATGTTGAAAATCAACAGCTGTAGACCTACAGACCTATGTTTATACAGAGTGATTCTAAAAGGACTTTACAACTTTAAAAGTGCATATAAATTTATTCAGAAGGATTACATAATCGGTTGAGGTGTCATCTTGTTATTGGCAGGTAAGGGAGGAACATACACACGATCTTTAATGAAACCCCATAAGAAATAATCGAGAGGTGTCAAATCTGGAGAACGAGGTGGCCATGCTATCGGCCCTGTTCGACCAATCCACCGACCTGGGAAACGGTTACTGAGGAAATTCCGGACTTCTGTGAGGTAGTGAGGTGGTGCGCCGTCTTGCTGGAAGTGTATGCGTCCTTCTTGGTCATCTTCGTCTAACTGTGGTATGAGAAAATTTATCGAGATGAAACTTTTGGTCGTTGTAGTCCATGGGTTTAAAGCAATGTGGCAGAAAACGTAAATTTCCTATGCAATTAAGAACACGTGTTATCGATTTAAAATTTCTAAACGCTTCATATGTTATAGTTGAATGCTAAAACTCACTAACAGTCAACACCAATGTACTTGCAGCTTAATCGTCCGAACTTAAAAAGCATGATTTATTCTCTAGAAAAAGACCTCCAATGATAACAAGTATTTAGAAAAGAAACACTCAAGCCTTCTACTTCAGCACTGTAGCTTGTCGGTATAAATCGAGACTCACAGTTCCACATGGAACAGCGGCGTCCGTTGTCCTAAAGGACTTGACCCCCCCCCCCCCAAAAGACAGATGTGATGTAATCTCTTATATATATGATAGTGCTGAAGGTTTATGCCGCTTTAGATATATTTTAACATGGGTAATTTATTTCACAGTGTTCCACACGTGTTCGGTGTATGAAGCATGGCGAGACGTAACACCACAAATAATTACGAGTCTTGAAATCTCATAAAACAACCTGCTATAAGAAATTGTTCAAGATGTTTGTAATGGTTACAGAGTTTGGCTGGCAATGATCGAGAACTTTAAAAGTAAAAGTTGCGATTTATAAGTACATTTATCAGCTCCTTTATGCCTTTCTGTTGCATGGGAACACGGGCTCATCCGAGAGTAACTGTAGCATAAGAAAGGCCACAGAGCGGGTATTTATATTAACTTTAAAAGCGCTGAGGTATTTACATGTTCTACATTAATTAACATTCACTAATTCTGTAGTTTGTTCACAGAGTATATTTATGGGCTTCGTGTGATTCTCGGAATAAATATCTCAGCTGATCCCTATTTTTTATAACTTAAATGAGTTGTGTTTTCTTCGAGGGAAGAACTGTATACGTAAATGTTATTTAGATGAGCTTCGAGTTTCAATGGAAAATCTAATAAGATTCGTATTTACGGCACAATCTGAGTCTGTCACCCTCTGCAATCTCAGATCGCAACCAAAAACGTTCACTATCTTAAAGGTCCACACTTGCAAACACCAAACAACGAAGAAAATAATTATTATCAAGAAACAGCAAAGTAAACAGTTTTAAAATATCACCTTGAAGAATAAATACGTAGCTCATCATCATCTAATTATATAATATATTTTTTTTCTCAACGTAGACTTACTTAATCTTATGAGTAAAACTGACATGGAATTGTAATGACGCCTTTATGTGTAAAACACTAATATCAATAAAATATCAACAAACAAGTTATTTGTGCAGATAACGAGAGGTCAATTCGTTACGTACAAAATCCATTCCAAGGCTCACACGAGCCATTGTTTCGAAATGCACACAACAGTGTGATACCAAAATAGCGCATAATACGCTGAGCAAATATAGGTACTCCAATACTACAGGGCTTAGCTCTGATCCCTGCATTAGCTAACGCCAGCTTCAAACTTCCAATGATGTAACATCTAATGCATATTTATGGACTTCTACATACCACTGCATAACAACATGCCAAAGTCTACTGCGTATAATTAATTTATATGTATGTATGTGTATGTAGGATTTACACAATTTAAGTTATAGACTGGATGAGATGATTACTACTTCCACTCATTGCCCTAAGGATAAAGGCAGTAAGCATTTCTGAAACGTCGGTAAACTTCCAGCTTTCAACTACCAACATCGAGAAGACAGTCATCTTCAAGTTACAGACTGTTCGCAACAGCAAAGTTGATACGAGATTAGAAACAGGTCATGTCTGTTATGAAAGCGTATTTGCTACTTTTCTACTTAGATTTAAAAGCTTTAGTCTGAAGTATAAAGGGATGAGACGTTCTCAATATGAACACAGTATAATGGCTGCCAAAGTAAAAAATTGTGATTTTGAAGGGTTCGGCTAAAATTACAATATACAGAACCAACAATTGAAACACAAATGTCTAAAGCAGGTGGCCTGATATGTGATCGAAAATCGGACTTATTTATTTTCTTCGGTCTAATATAGCGAAATAAAAGTAATTTTTATTAGTTGTAAATGAAAGACGCTTCCTTGTGTATGACGAAAGGATTTATGGTCAACATAGAAGCAATTACAAGAAGCATATTGTGTCTGGGAGCTTGGAGACCAATTATCAGTAATGTATTTGATCCGATTATTCACTATAAAGCGATAAAAAAACTTCCATTAAGCAAAAAACGAAATACATTTGTAATAAAGTGTTCAGCCTAACGTCTGACGGACACTAACAGGCAAAGGAACTTTGATTTCTTTGCGAAAGCATCTGATTTATCAAGACAAGTAAAGGAGTCCTCGTGGAGAGTCCATCACTGTTTATAACGAAGGGTTATGACCTCCTCGGACCCCTTCCTTTCCTTCACTCAGCACCACACTTCTTGAATATCATTTATAAAAATGGACTCCTCGCCTGCCTCAATAAATATTTCAAGATGGCAGACAACTCTACGTCATTTCAAACACATGTACTGTAATAACTCGTATAGAAAAACAAGAGACAGAAATGACTCTACTTACTAAAGTAAAAATGGAACTGTAGAACATTAAATTATTTTTAAAATTATTGTGCTATTACGTTAATAATGGGCGGGACCCGGATATGTGAGTGAGTTTCGACTGTTTTACTATTAGGTACGGTTATTATTACTTCATGAAAATGGAAGGGTTATTTCGGAGGAGGACGAGAAAGAGGTAAAGACGAGGGAGGCGCATGAGAAATGGTTGCCACCACCCATCCGGTGTCATAACTGTCTACATTCTCGCCCAGCATTGGAAGAATAAACGTTTCTTCGTGTTTCACGACAACACACAAAACTGAAAACGAGCCGGCTGGCCAGCACATGGCTATTTTAAACGAAAAAGAATAATTCAACGCAGTAATGTTATTCTGTACTCCCTCGCCAGGTGGCTGGCTCTACCGCGCGTTTTAACAACGACCGCTGCTGCTACTACTTGGTGGGTGGGTACGAAGTCGACAATAAAGTAATAATGCCAATTATATTCCACCGCTTTCCATGGTTGAGAATATTTTAATAATAAAAAAACACCGCTCACTCAGTTTTTTCTACCAATAAGAATGGAGTATGAGAGGAAATAAGTAATGGCACTGGGGAAATTTTCATGAAAATGGAATCACCACAAATCGTACTATTATTTACTCATCTGGCTTCATTCATGGTAAAAACCAGACAATTTGAGGGCTCATCTGACGTGGACCTTCAGCGGAAAGTGAAGTAATGTCAAAAAATTGAATCGTGGAGTTAATGCTACGCGAACTGGGAGGTGTAACTGAGCAACTATTAAGTGAGACTAGCCATTTTCAGTTTGAAACTGATCATGAAAAGTTAGAAATGTATACGTCATCACTTGTTAACCAGACTCTTGCAGAATTTATCAAACCAGAACGCGAAACATCCACAAATTTAGTATCTGTGTTTCAAATATTACTATTACTTTGCCCATTTAAAACACCTTAGTAAATGTCCCCTCAGTGAACTGACTGTACACCTACGTTCAGGCCACTGGGTGTTGTTATACTCGCATATTGTTTGTTATTTTAATATTGTCGGCAACCGTTGGGATTAAACCCGGGGCCCTTTCAATGTTAGAGTGGCACGCTAAACACCATAACTTCGACATCAACTGTTTCTGCTAATAATAAAACAAACTGTGTCAGTACAATGACATTTAGTCGCTTCAAGACCTGAGAAAATCCAACTCTCAAAACGTAATGCAGGCGTGTAATATCGAATGTACGTCAGATAACAGACCCATGTCAAAAACAGGATTTGAGTAATTAATCAACCAGAATCACATGTTTTACAGAAAGTATAGACTATTTTCATATCAGTTGGTTTGTTTGCCATCTGTTTATTCCGACTGTTAGGGTACATGTCTACTGTACATATTCTGAACAAGAGTTTCCTAGGTAGACCAATTTAAAATGTTTCAGAATTAATCTATTAATGAACACAAGGTTTCAGGTTTGCCGGGAAATATTATAAAAAAAATATATCCAGACGTTATAGTTACGAAGGCAATGTCTTATTTTTTGTAATTATAATTCGTAATAAAACACACAGATTCATAGTCCATAGTTCTATCCAATTTGTGTTACGTTTTATTTTCATATACCACCAATCTTATAGGGCAGGGATTTATGTATATAAATATGCTCATTTATGGCCATGTAGAATGAATGACGCACAAAAGGATTTCCAGGCAGAATTCATAAAGCCCGCGTTTTTATTTTCAAGACGTCTACTCCTACAAATCTTGTGTTCTAATGATATATTTACGTATGCAACATTGCTCATGAGCTAGGTTGCTAGACCTGTGCGTAGACCTAGTATTGAATCCTACTTAACCAACATTTTATTACTGCTTTTAATAATAAATTTATCATAAAATGACTCTAAATAGAAGTTATTAACTTAATATTACACGTAAAATACTAAGAGCTTGGAATGTTTTATATTTAATAAAAAAGAAATACTTTACATTGACATTAAGCTGGATAGTTACAAAACATATTTAAATTCGAATGATATATAGCACTTAGATTTTAATCGCATCATCTAAAAATGAAGTAGAATTTGGAACATCTTTGTTGTACACAGACGCCGAAACAGCCCTCTGAATCTCCATGTGCTGCATACTTTGGTCTGTTTATGTCAGTACTTGATCAAAAACAGGATACTACAGCACAACGGAAGAAGGCATTCCAAGTAATTAGCAAACCTAACTTATTTAGGGCACATTTTTAAGAAACGTGTTGAAAATAACCAGACTGCCTCCATGCAAGCAATCGCGCAAAATTGGAATGAAAATTCAAAGATACGGTATTAGAAACTACGTATGACATATGCAATGACCCAAACACATGTTTTTGACTCTTTAAAGAACAATGGTAACTATATGTACCACTTGATTTATTATTCAGTTACTATGCATTGTGCCACAGAGTGTACTCACGACTTTCGTCATTATGATTACGTCATTTATGATTTTCCCTTGTACCAAACATAACAAATTAAAAGTCTGCAGGGGACATGAAGGTATAGCTTCTCGTATTCTGGCTGGAGGTGACTGGTAAAAGCTCCGGTATAAATTGGATACGATGGCGGAGTTTCAACTTGGTGACGAGAAAACTCTCTTCCGGTAATTGAATCTGGGCATCCAACTCGGACCCTCGCACTTATTGGGCTACCTGTGCTGAACTTCTTGTAATTATCTTAAATTTTGACAAAACAATTTATGTGTTCATTTAAATAAACAGCCCGACCTGTTAACATAAATTGTTTATTAAAATGCTTCTGAAATTAGAAAGGGCTTCACGTAAATCTTTCGAGTCTAGCTACGATATCTTTTGAGTGTGAGCAACCAATATAATGAAATGAGAAGCACTCCGTTCTAATGCAAATGCCAGACAATATGGGAGTTTAGAGGAATTTAATTAAAATGCCTCTTGAAAGAAGATTCCTTTCGAAGCGCAAACACTCAGCTTTAACTACGTACTTAACTAATTAGCGATTCTGAGCTGACTTACATGAAAGAATTCCTTTAGCCTTCTCCTTCGCTATTCCACTGCATCAAATCCTGAAATGTAGGAGAACATTTTGAAATTACATTTAGCAATGTGGGAAAAATTATTACCACTAATGAAGTCAAATTATCTAATAATGGTTAAATGGGGCCATAAAATTATATATTATTTCAGAACCGAATTCTTTAAATAATTATAAAGGAATACAATTATAAGGAATAAACTTGAAGAATTACAATCTTTTAACAAATTTTAGGCATAAGTGATACAAATTGCTACAATAAATTAATATTAAAATTATTCATATACATCAGGTTTCTAAACACAAATGTGGCACTTCTAAGATTGAATTCCTTTCATAAAAAAAACCTGCATATTTTTTTTGGAAATTTTTTTGCACTGCTTTGAAAATTTCTAAAAGTCCTAATGTAATGCATTTGGATAAAAAAATAAACATGTTTACTTGCGGAACATTTTCGAAATGTGTTTTAAACTGGATAATGGTGTGTTTACGCAATATTTTTGCCATATTTCAAGATTCATCGCTTGCAATAAACTTCATTATTGAGTTGAATAAAATATAAACTTCCACCCGACAGACAACAGCAGACAGGAACAAGATATTCTTCGACACATCCAAGAATGTTCAGACCTTGACATCGAAATTTCGCATCATAAAAGTCTATTTAACATATTTTATCAAAAGTGACACAACTGATGTTTTGTTTAGTTTTAGGAAGATTTGCATTCATTTTTTGAGATTTTATGCTTTTCTGAAAGATTTCGGGTTACAACGAAGAATATTTGTAAACCACGTACTATTAAACCTTAAGAGACGACAATACATATTCTGTGTAAGTTTTAATGTTTCTGCTACTAAAATCTGGAATATTCAGTTGCTTTTATAAAAGTCAAAATTAAATTCAGACTTTTCAATTGCCAACTTCAGGGCAAATGTCTTGGCGGGTTTGAAAGTTCTTATTTGATCTGAGAGTGGATGGTCAGTGGGAGGTTAAGAGGAAAAAGAATACGACACGCTGTCCAGTACAGAGCGACCATGTACTTGATGAGACGAGGTGAAAAAAGACTCTTTAGCGGTCACGTGGTCGAAAAAAATGTTAAAAAGGTTTCGGCGACCACCTGGGTTTTAGAAGAGGTGAAGAAGTCTTATTGACCACGTGGTTATTAAAAGCGTTGCTGAAAAAAAGTTTAGGCAACCTAGTGTTCTGATAAACAAATGATTAAGAAATTTTAGCTCCCAAGTTATTAGCAGTAGAGGCGACGAAAATATTTTAGCGACAACAAGGATAGGAAAGGAGGTGGCGAAAACACGACGAGGAGTGGAGAAAAGGCGATGGCGAGTTGAAGCGAAAGAGGAAGGCGGTTCATGACGAAGTAAGCGAAGTAGCAGAAGTGGTGATGAAAGTTTAAGCAATCATGTGGTTAAGAAAGGAGGTAATGGAAAGTGGGCCAGTGTCGATAAATTTTCACCACCTCTTCACCTGCTTACTCGTCTTGTTCTGAGTCG
>NW_019059676.1:204482-238143 GCF_000696155.1 Zootermopsis nevadensis | reverse complement strand
GATTCTTCTTCCAATTACCTTTTACCTATTCCTTATTTCTTTTCCATAACATCTTTTCCTAACCACGCGGACTTTAGAACTCTTCGTCGTTTATTTTTCTAACAGCTTCGTGGCCAAAATTTTTCCATCACCTCCTTTCCTAATCACGTGGTTGTACTCCACCGGGTAGCACCCTCTGTTCGACCTCACAGCCCACAGCCAAATCTACATAATGTCTTAATAACCCCCCTCCGAGACATTTACCCTGATGATGACAACTGAAGTGTTTGCCAAAACAATATAGAACCCTAACATTCGATGCGACTTATTCCCAACAGCCGAAGCATTACCCTCCAGCCGAGAAAAGCTAAAAACAAATCAATCAATCGTTCAGCTAATCAAAAAATAGACCTACGTCGTCTTTTATAGAACCAGAAAAGTTCATTACCATATTCAGAAGAGCCCGCCAATGGTCTCTGTTCTGATCAATATGAATCCACAACCTTCATTTAAAATATTTTAATATTATCTTCCCATAAGCGCCAAGGGCTTCATTACTAAAAACAAAACTTCAAGAAAATTGTGTTTCGACGTATTTAAGCACGTGCTTACTTAATTAATAGAAACACTCATACGCACATTATGAACTCAGTTAAAGCACATCTCCTGTACCTATTTATTTACCATCAGATTTAGTTTTAATGTGCTTCTAAACAAAGCAGGAAGAGTTATTAACCTGGATTCACCCTCACTAATTGCGACCTGTTGTAACCGTAGCCTGAAGGAGACCCCCTCGAGTTCTGATATAGCCGAAGGCTATCACACAAATTCATTAAAGACTCAGAATAGAGACTATTATCTACGGTACATTTATCATGTTCAAATTAGGCACACAATAGTATTCCAGCCATCAGAACTATTTTTTATTGGATGGACTTGATTTCCACTCGTGCGTTAAGAGTCAGTAATGCCATTAACACACTACAATTTGAAGTGATATTAACAAAACGTATTTAAGTCCATCACGGTGATTTTCACTGCTTGTTTTAGAAGAAGGAGTCCTGATCGTTTAAATGAAACCCATTGCACTTAAAGTCGAATACCGATAGTTATGACCAAGTACTTACGCCGTAGATAAGAGGTCAAAGTTCTAATCCCAAATACCGATCAGTCTGTCATATTTTTCATATTAAAATTCAACTGGGATTTGACCAAGTGCATTGCTACTGACTTCTCTTCGGGAAGTACCAAGTTTAAAATTAGACTAAGAAATCAGTTAAACCGATCGACTTTTCTATGCCCTTTCAAATTAAGGAATAAACTTAAAATAGGCTACGACCGTTCTCTTCGACATCATCTCCTACTAATAGCTGTAAATAATTCTGACATTTAATTCAACACAACGTAACCTCTTCGTTTGTACAGACTGGTTAAATTACTCACCAATAAGCTATGAATAAATGGACGAACCTCTAGGATATTCTCAGTATTCTTTGTGAATTCTAAGTTAGCACCTCCAAATGCACATTACAGCTTCAGCCTTTATGCAGTGTTTAATCTTTTTAATTTTCCATTTCTCTTTGCAGTTAATTCGGTGTCATTATATGTATATCTTACAAATGTAATTTCCAGGTTTTCGTTGCACATAAACAGACCAATACCACCACTTCAGCAACGCGAACTCATTCATAATTTATCAACACTGTAAAACGTAAGGAAAAGCTGCCTTCAGTACAGGCCTTGAAGGCGCTTCGGAGGAGCAAAGGAGGTATACCTCTTACTGGTTCTTAACTTCGGCACTTGATGGGGTGAGTAATCAGCGTCACACCCCGACTGTGCTTTACTCCCGGGGATGGGATCTAAGGTACTCATTAGATAAAAGACTGGATGAACCCCAGATTAGGTTTGGACGTAGAGACCAAAATAATGCTTTGTCCCATCAACATTGTAATTAACTGAATTCATAAATATACAAAAATTATAATAATTATGCAATATGATTCTAACTCCAGTTTATACATGATTTAATTATTAATTACAAAAGTTATATTTAAAAGGTAAGACAATATTAAACTGAGAGATGTGGTAATTATATTCGGTTACACAAAGCGGATAAAAGTGGGATCGCGAGATTTTTAAATTACGGCAACATGAATACTTGACACTATTTTGAGTTCTAACGCCATGCGGACTGGCCGGTGGTTTTAACGTTTCGGAGAAGCGTACTGACTCTACCTTCAGAAATTCAGCCCCGAAGATGGAGACAGCACGCTTCACCTTGTAAACAAAGTAATGAACCTATGGTTCCGTAAGAATGGGAACGTATTTTACCGAATAACTACCTGCCAGATTTTCTTGAAAGGTACTGCACCTAACAATTAATCAACAACCACATTCCTCTACAAATTATAACACACGAAATTACCCCACCAATGACTAAATTAAATAGGCGGATAGTATGTTATTGAATAAAGATCTATAAACTGAAAAGGTTATTTAGCTTTAAATAATATAATTTGGGAAGAATCGGAAGTGGCCTATTTCGAGGTACTAACCCACATTCGCCATGAGGGACTGGGGGAAAACACGGAAAACTTGAATGAGGATGGAAGGTGTGCTCATCGAGATTCTAACTTGACATCCGAATACAAGCGTGAAGCTTTACCTCATGAGCCAACTTAATCGGTTTTTCTAAAATGAATAAACACGCCATCTAATCTGTAAATGCTAGAAGACGGATTTAAATACTGACGCTATTTTCCCTTAAGAAGTCACCTTACATTAAAGTTTAAAAAGGGGGAGGGTGTAATGGTTTTGTTTTAGTAGCAAATTTTTATAGTTGGTTCTTCTATATTTTACACCTCTCACAAAATAACATTTATGTGTCGGATGTTTTAACATCGCCTTCTTCCAAAACGATTCTTTATGGTGGCTGCAGGTGGACACCAGATGGACAAGACAAGAATAAGAAATGCACAGAAGGCACGAGGTGACAATGCAGAAACAAATGAACAGCAACTTAGATAAAAAAAAACGAATGTGCTTTGGACATACAATTGGCACCGAGTCCTACATTACTTTACTGTGCAGTTAAGTTTAAAACTTCATTGTTGTATTTTGTTGTTATAATTCAATTCCTTATTATTAATATGCTGTATCAACAGCCAGAAGGCCAATTACAGATACAGCACAAGGAAAATATAGTGAATACAATAATAAATTCAATTCATTTATTAAAGTGCTTAATAAGAGCCAAAAGGCCAATAACAGCCAAGCACTAACAATACAAACATTACAATACAAAAACAAACAAACAATAACTAAATATATAAATGTACAGTGTTAATTTATTGCAAAATAATTAATAAGTAAATGAAATAAATATACCTAAGTCATATAATTCAATTAATAATACTAAATAAAACAAAACAGAAAACATTTATGAAATTAATACCACAAAATAAAATACAGTCAGCACAGGAAATGAATAATAATAAAAAAGATGATTATTTTTTAAAAAGCTGACTAACATCAGTAAGCAAAATACGATCTTTGTTAAAGATGTCGATGCTCCTACAGACTGCATTGGCAGCAGAAACACATCTGGCAGAGGGACTGCCTTTGAAATTACGTTGTACGGTAATAATAATTCAATTCAATTCTTTATTATTAATAATAATGGCAACATTAAACTACTTTCCCGAAATAGGCAATGAGTAACGATTTAACCTATAACACTCCCAAATAATTAACTGAAACTAGTAAAGTTTCCTAAGAAAAACAACGAAGTATGGGACGTTGAAATCATATGCAGAGTGCGCTAACTCATTTCCATATACTTTTAGTACTCCCTTCAATCACCTGGCGTGACAAAAATACACAAATGAAGAGCGTTTGAAGGCGAAGTCTTGTAAAAAACATTATCATTCAACGCGATAATGAAAGTCACATCCCATCTACCACAAATTACTAATGTCACGGATCTGTGGCCCTAACTAATCGATTCGAAGGACCTCGTGTGTGAGGTCTTTGAATTCTTGAACAAAAAGTTAATTTAACAACCCTTGTGTGCAGTTCAGCACATAGAAACTTAATTCGACTCGAAGAAGGTGGAGGACATTGTAAGACGAGTCTGTTGCTAAAGCTTATCGATTGCTTTCCCTTCTTCTCCTAGCATTCTTAGGCTGAGACATTTTAAGTTTATTATGCAACAATAAAGTTCTTTTTGAGACTGGATAGTACCAATACAGTGTGTTTCACAAATTTAAAAAACTGTGTCAATACTATAAATTAGGCAGTTTGTTTACTTTTATGATGATAAATAACACAGCATTTACTACCAGAATTCCATAAATAAATCCCAAAGAGATGACTGCTAGAAATTAATGCGAAACCATTCCCAGACACTTACTTTCATCAGTGCACTAATATTAATATTAATTTCAATTAACTTTAAAAGGTATATCTCTTAGGTTTATGAACAAGAGATTCAACCCCCTCCCTCCACTAGCAGTGAAACACTGCGCATAACCTGTCATAGGCCCGTTCGTCCATTTATAATTGTAGGCCTGCACAAAACGACTATGTTTCGCCTAGTCTAAGCTTAATAAATATTAAGACTGACTGCCGCTACTAGCACATGCAAACGAATTATTATCTACAACTCTCAGGTAGGTCCATTAGAATAAAAATGTTCTACACCGTCAATATGCCATACCTAAATCAATCCGGTTTCACTCGCATCGCATTTTCATAATTAGTTTTAATATAATATTTTCTTCTCCTCCTTTTTCAACTGCTCTTTTAAATTAAGGAAACTGACACGTATCATAAGAATAATATGATGAAAACGTATATCTGAATTACAAATAAATTTCCTGGTATGGATTTCTCATAGCACTAACGTAGAGAAACTGCTAGCAAGATGCTTCTTTTTAAATCAGAAGATATGATATACGCTCTTACGTTAAATAGATTAAAATCTATCCAATAAAAATATAAGACTGGAAGATGGCGTTTAAGCACGTGTTGAAGTACGCCTGTCAGTTTTATGTCCACGTATGGATACAGGACGAGATTCCAAGTGGTCATAAAAATACGTAAGCCTTATAACATAGCCCTATGTTACAAACATTCCAAGACAGAAAATGTTTTTGGTCTCTGCATAGGATTTGTTCAGGAGTCGACTGTATAGGGCTTTAAACAAACAACAAACCAGCGACATCAAATCTAAAAATAAATTTCATGAAATATGTACAATGAATTACTATATTCTCTGTGTTCTTTTAAATCGAATTCCATTCTCATTTTTATGAACGTAAAATAATAGGCCTATTTCGTTAAGCATCATACACATAAGGAGAATGTCTATAAAATAAAATATAAATGAATCAAATAATGTAGTCTGAAACGCAATTCAGAGTCAAATATTGAGTTGGCAAGATGATTCTCTCTAAGAGGTCATTATTAGTAATGACGTAATGACATGTTTATCATGGATACCATTGTTACCTTCTTTTACCATGAATTCTATATGTACTTCAATTGCCACGGTTGTCATGATTGTCTTAGGTACCATTGTAATTTTTGTTACGGCGGTTACTATCTTCGCCAAGGTAACCAGATGACGCAGCAATTAAGAAATAAAAATAAATAATAAATTTATATGTTTACTGTTTACATTTTCCGTGGTTACCAACCTATGAACAATTTATTTTCAGTATTTTACCTCACCGAACGCGAAATCTTTTTCTCGCTATGCCACCTGTGCTAACTTGCTGTATTATCCTCCCATCTATGCCTAGGTTTCCAAATGATCTCTTCAGAAAAAAATGTGCGCAATGTTCATCTTCCACACGTGTTGCATGCTCTGCCCACCCCCTTCAGCTTCATTTAATTACCCTAACAGTAATTGGCGAAGAGTGAAAAGCTATTTAATTTTATCCTGTCGGAATAAGGAATCTCGGACAGCCGACAGTGGTTGGTCCTCCAGCTTGGTGGTTGGACAAAAGTCTAAAAACCCCTACCTATAAAAATGTATTAGAGGGCCTAAAATTTGAGCGGATTTAAACCACGCTATTCAGATAATACAGTTTGGCTAAATGGGCTTGGATTTCTTGGTTTTGTAAAGTCGAAGGGATGTCACTTCATTCATAGAAATCGCGAACATTGAAGGCAGCCGAAACTGAAGAGAAGTGTCACGAAGAACGAAGGATAATAAACAGCAATTACTATAAAATTAATCGAAGTTAATTGTAAATTAAAGCGTAGTCTATTATATTTCTGTTTCCCATACAGCACAAGCCTAGGCATAAGGTGACGCTGACAATTATGAAATCATCTTAAAAATAATGGATTTTTAATACCTCGTTAAGAAGAAGAAACTAACGGCACATCATTATGTAGCGTTATACCACGACAAGGTATGCCGGAACATCCCTTGAGATAACCGTCATGGCCTTGGCTGGGATTCGGGAGTCTTATTTTCGTCGGAGCTCTACAGGGGTTTCCAACCTACCTACCTGCGCCATCGTTATGGCGCACAAGACGCATTGCTACAGGTACACCCCCTCGTTTGACCTGAAATCATGCAGGTTATTTTAAGCCGGCAAGATAATTTCAGGCCGAGATATCCCGATCTATTCTCAGTTTAGACACACTTCGTTGGTTATTATATTCATTCCTATTTCACCCCAAGAAAATAAATTATGGAGTCCATTCGTGAAGAGTAAATCCAGACTCCATTAAAATTAAATTAAACTTGGAATGACAAGGGAAGGAGATTACAAAGGGATCAATTTAGTGCTCTCGTGAATGATTTTAAACGTGCTGTATAATGTATTATATCATTTTTGTTTTAAAGGTCCAGAGATGGCAGCGATTTCGTTAATTTAACACATTTTGTTAAAGTCTAGGTTTACTTTTCCTTCAGGAAGTTAGGGAAGAAATCACTAACTAGTAGATCCAACGAAACTATATAGAACTAAACTAATAAATTCAGTAAAAACACGATAAGTTAGTTGTTTGAAAAGCACCATGGAAGTAATGGAAATGCACGTAAGAAATATTTCTTGCTAATTTACTCTCATTCCTCTCGTTTGCCGGTTCCAACTCATACCCTGAGACAAGTAACAATAGATCGGATTAGCAACTGCATCTAATTCTGTAACGGCACAACATTCATATCGAGTTTCGTAATACTCGGTTCACGGGTTTAAATTTTAATTGAGGAAAAATCAAAGACAGGCACACAGAATAGTAATCTGATAAATGTAATACTCGGTTCACGGGTTTAAATTTTAACTGAGGAAAAATCAAAGACAGACACACAGAATAGTAATCTGATAAATGTTTTCGTTTAAAGGAAAGTACGCTAAGAAATCGAGAAAAGATATAGCTGTACATCCCTGATTTATTCTATTGTCTTGACAAGTCAACAAAATAAGGTCGTCCATTCTTACATGGGTGGCTACAACCAGCATGGAACCCCCCATATGAAATTCTTCAACCAAAACATTTATTTTTAGGACAGAACCATCTCCGTTTGAATTTAAAACTTTTCTGTTGGATACAAAGAAGACTAGCAGCATGGTCTGTAGACATTCACCCGAAGTGGGCAACGGACATAATTTGATCGTGAACCCTTATATTCTAAGTTACTTTTTCCTGCCTCAAGCAGCGGCTCCTGGTTATGAACCCTGAACCTTCTCCATTTAACATCGTACCTGTTCTAGGCAGTAACAGGATTTTCAGAATACATTTAGATTCTAGCTACTCCCTTTGAGTTTGAAGACGTTCATTTTTGTAAAAACTGGAACTTCATTCAATAGGCTTATGGACTTTTAACGTTGTAATCTTACATCCCCTTTGTAAATAATCTTAAAATAATGTAAAACTGAAACCGTCACACAATTTTATTTTTCAACTAACAAATATAAAGAAAGCTCACTACATGTTTTGGTTAAAGGATAAGATGATACACACATCGTCTTTATACTGTCTCATAAATTGCAATTATATAGGCCTATCCTATTGCTTGTGAGTTTACATTTTAATATTTACTATTGCGTCCAATTCATATCCATCATGTATTATAATTATTATTTATTATGAATCTTGATAAGCGATTTTTCCAGTGTGTATAAATACAAGTGTATACAGGAGATAAATGTAGCAGTAAATAATAAAACAATGTACAAAAATGAAAAATATAATGTAAAACATACCGTTTACAAGATGGTGCAAAACGATACGTGTATTGTCTTAGGTGATGGCGATACTTTGATCGAAACATGTAGTGAGGCGTTATATAATTAATCTGTTTGTTAGTTGCAAAATGAAATTAAGTGTGTCACGGTTTAAATTTTGTGTTACTGTGGAATTTTCCCTTATAGAATTATATCGCTGGCTAATGAACTGTTTTCTGTTAAGGAAAATACAATCAAAAATACTTCTTGATAATTTCATATTTATCTGCGGGTTTAACGTAGGCCTATCCGTATGGCCCGCGAAGGTTCATCACAAACGCCCACTACTTCACCCTATTTATTGACACCTTATTTAACGACGCTTTCAATTTCACAGATTATACACTGTCTTGCAATCCGACCTTATCCCGTTCCATCTAAATCCTCAGTTAACTAGGATTTGAACTACCAATTTCTTTCCATTTTTTAAGTGGAATCTTCATTCTTGATCACCCCCCCACGTGCTAAATATTCTATCCACCTGAAACATCTTCATTTAACATCCCTTAAATTATTATTAAGTATAATTTTATCTTGTTGCCCCGTACTTTAAGGGTGAGGGATTTGAGTGAATGAAGGCCTAGCCATCTTCTACCCGTATTTAAATAATTTCGACCCATATATTATTTTGTTTTAAGCATTATACAACGCACTCTAAATTTAACAAAATGAGGTGGCGAAACTCCAGTTAATAAAAATGTCATTTAAAGAAAACCCATAATGGGAAATCCAGTTGGTTTATTTTTTTACTTAGAGACGGCATAAATACACAGAGATATACTAATGCCACTTTCATTCATTTTTTATCAGTCATCTGTAGTGAGACGAATAATTTTCTAAGTAATAAAATAGGTGATTTGCGAAAAATGTACGTAGCAGAAAGATATGGTGGCTTATTTTAAAACACCCTATGATCAGAGGTCTAGAGAAAAATACAAAAGACTTCAGTCGGAAAGGCCTGTGTTGAGACCGAGACATTCACATTTTAATTATTATTTTCTGTCTATTCTACTCACTTCTCTTTCAGAATTTGCTTCACTTTCTGCTGTGTCCTTGGTCAGGATCGCTATTTTCGTGTTGCCAAATTATCAGTCCTTATACAGACATCAAGTAAAGTTAATAGCAGCCAAGAGCTATTGTTCAGTGTGACATCATATTACTGGTAGCCAAGGTAGGACAAGATCGTTTAAGTCTGCCTTCTTCTTCTCTTTACTTATAAAATCAACTCCCTTTCGAAAATCTTTATCACCTCCCTGTGACTTACTTCGCTTTAGAATGTCTGTTAACTGGATAAATGTGACGGTTTCTTAAATCAAGACGCGTGTTATGATTCAAATATACACTTCATTTTACGTCCTGTGTATGACATTAAGTACGCGTCGTACAACATTGATAATTGAGCATTTGCAGTAAAGTTGGAAAGTTATCATCAAATTCACTCTCTGTACGGAGAGCAGCCTAAGAACCCTTTAACGTTTGAAATTATTTCGCTCCTTAGAAAAGAAAAATGTGTTCGCGTCACGTGTGGGGAAAAGGTGATCAGTAAGCCTGCAAACAAGCATGCGACAACAAGGCAAAGACGAAAAGAACACGTAAAAATAAAATCAAGGTGGTACAACTGGATTCCAATCCGAAACCTCAACATATCAAGTTAGGTTAGGTTACGTTAGAATCTACCTGTCCACCATATTTCACCATCAATGCAAGTTCCTTTGCTATTCCACCTTCTTTGTGCTTCAGACCTTTGCCGCAGTTTTCGACGGCTTGACGACGAGACTTGTACCAGCAGAGACAGGAGGAGTGGCTTCTCAACACATAGGCCCAGCCTTTACAGCCATATAAGCGTACTGTTCTTCTGATGTCACACAACAGCAAAGTAGCTGCGGTGAGATACAATCGGTTGGTCAGTCGTGTGCTTTGATTTGCTGTTATCGTTTCAACCTTCCTTCAGAATGCTCCATCCCGTCCATCACCATCTTACCCAACAGACTAAAAGGCTTATGAATCAGGCACGATGCATGCTCTACATGTTCCAGCAACAAGACTGCAAGTATATGTCCCCTCCTTCATTCAACGTAGAGACGAGCATTTCACATTTTCATCTTTTGTGTCACATGGGGATTCCACGAGTTAATTGTCCAGATGTACGCTGCAATTTTTCTATATTCGCCTGAAATACATATAATAAAACTGTTATGCAGCAGCCCTGGTTTAGTTTTCTGAACGGAATTGGTATTAGCAGTCACTATAAATTTAATAAACGTTAGCAAGTTCACAGCATCGGTAAAACAAATCAAACATTTTATCCTCCAATACTTTCAAGTATATTCTCTGTGTTTACACAAAAAAATACACAGAACAATTCTTCCTGAAAAAGGAAGATGCGAATTACTCAGATGAGATAAACAAGAAATGTTTTAGTTCCATTATTCCCTCAGATTTATTTTTCAATATCTATGTTTTAGGCTCTTGTTTCCCGTACTACTGACGCTGTAGACAACACTTATCACAAAACCAAACATTCATCCGTCAGCTTGAGTTTGATTAAGCACGTTAATAAATACCATAATTAAAAAGTACATATAGAAGATAATTATAACGCTGACACAATAGTAATATGCAGTTTTACCCAATAAATTATTCATGACAATGATTACCAATTGACTGTATATTGAATATGACAAAGAAACTGTTGTTACATAAGCCTACATGGACATTGCGTAATGTAAGGGACCTTCCCACTGGAACACCTGACCGGACGCCTCGGACAGAATGAACGATAACGATCACTAGATTAAGACAGCAGAGTCGGCCAGGTTAAAGTGATGAGTCACTAATTGTCAGGAACTTTGATACTGCCACCTGATTAATACAACTTAATTCACCTGCAGAACGAGAAAGGAGAATATAATTTTCTTCTCCTTTCTTCCAGTTTTCTTTCAACATGTAATACAATTCAAATTGGTCTCTTTTATACAGCCTGTTCAAAGTTTATTGCCCACACATTGAAATACATTAGACTTCCGTACCGCGGATGTCTCTGTAATGTTTTAACTTCCTGGTCGTGTCTCTCGTATTGCCAGTTGCTTGAAGACGTTCTACGTTTTCCTGCACCCACGGCCATCTGCTCTTTACCATTGTATTCCATATGTTGAACCAGTAACTGATAGGACAACGAATTTAGAAGAGGTTATTCATTTTAATGCCGAAAACATAGGCTGTTATATTTCTTGACTACAGTTTTATAACACGATTTTAGAACAGGATAACTAAAATAAACCTAGAGAATTAAAGAAAGTCTGAAATTAGAAAGAACGTGTTGTTCTCTGAAAGACATTTAACCATTTAAAGCACAAAAGTATATAAACGTACCACCTGCTTTAATATTTGACAATAGTGAATTTTGTCCATAGAGTATATTTATGGGGTTTGTATGGTTATCAGAACAAGCACTGAATAATTTAAACAGTGATAAAAATCAATATTTGTAATGGAGACGCGCTGTTTTCATTTTGGCAGAAACTGGATTTTTAAACATCAGAAATAATTATTCTAAACGCGTAATACGCCTATTCACACACTGACTGACTTACTGAACGATTAAGTGATCGTTTGCAACGACACTGGATTAAGCATGAATGTTGACCTCACGCATGTAAATATGATTTCTAAGATCTGTTCCACGCAGCCATGGGTGTTCCGTGCGCCATGACACTTTAATGAAAGCTGTGAGTTCAGTTAGTACTCCTACACATTAAAGCGGTCAGCGATTGAAGAAACAATGCAGTAGGTAGCTTAAGATTAGTGGGAGTAATATTTCGCAATTAATGACAATAAAATAGGAGGAACTCGAGAAAAACAAAGCAGTGCTTCCATCCCACAAACAGGTCATGTATTGACTGTGATGTTCTGGATAAGTTTCTCCAAAACGTTGGCATCTACCGAAAAGTCTATACTGCGTTAAGATCCAGAATAATATAGTCGTCCTTACGCCATAAAACATAAAATTTCACAAGCCAGGTCTTTAAATCTAATAAGCTTAGGAAAGGGACATACAAAAATGTGAGCATTGATTGTTGTAAGTTTTTAAAAACATGGTTGAAGGCTGCTAAGAATTCGAATAGAAAATTAGAATGTTCAGACTAAGCAGTTTTACACGTGTGTAACTCATGAGATAAACACAGCAGGTATCGAAGAATCGAGTTTTCTAAGACATATGTAGAAATCAGAACAAGTCAACAAATTCTACCTGATCCAACCTTCCTCTCTCGACTTTGAAAAATCATGAAGCCGAAATCACATGCCCTAATTATAAATTACGCCGGTAAGAATTACTATTGAAATTAACAAACAAATTGTCTCACGATGAGGACAACTCCCCGACAAATGTTTGCCCCTTGTAGCCTGCTCCCTTGTACCGTACCCATGACTTGCACGAAATAAAGTAAGCGGACAGCCGGCTTCTTGATGCATCTGTGGCGCTACTACTGCCATGGGAGGGGCTGCGCCATGTCACGTCGTACCCCCCGTAGGGGCGTCCCACCGAGACCCTGCGGTGGGCCTGTCAACCCGAAACAACCCTCCCCAGCGGGGCCTATAGCACAAGATACATTCTAACTAGGTACTCAATTTATGCAGCCTCCCTAAAACATGACTGCCTTTCGTAATCTGAAGAAAATATCGTAATTTAGTAGCCTGTTTTTAATGATAAGACATCTAATATTATGAAAGACATAACTTTGTATTTCTGTGAAAAAAATACTCATCTAAAGAATTTTAACGAAACCCATAACGAAGATCAGGGGTTGATAACACACGGTATGTTGCATTATTACTGTCTGTATAATAACAACACTTCCATTTCATTGTTTCATCTCAGAGAATGCTTCATATTTTGACCACCGCCAGCCCAGAGCGATCCAAGTGCCCGCTCTCCGCTGAAAACTCTTGGCTACCGTAATTTTACTTTGCACTTACTACTGTTGTTTGCGTACAGATGTGCTGGAAATGTTTGTGTCACAATTAATAGGACTTTTACTATTTTCTAGGTTTTAAAGCTTTTGTGGGAGGTCGAACAAAGTGTGACTTCAGATAACAATTGAATGTTCTGCACGAAACATATTTTGACCTCCACAGATGTCTTCGTTCCATCAATACGATCAACTGAAACAAATAGCGGTCAAACTGCCAACCTGATAAACGGCCGGAGGAATCAACAACAAAAAAGTCGAATAATCAAAGAAAGAATAAATATACATTAGTATAGATAAAAATCTTCTCAGCCGATTAGTTCAGAACTGAAATCTAACGTTTCAGAGACCATTTGTGTCTCTGTCGTAAGGGAATGGTGCAATGAGTATTGACTGTTGGTTGATACAGATGTTAAGGTACACATTTACAAACCCATTACGTGAGGCCCTGCCTTTAAAGACAAGGATTGATCTATGAAGGGTGGTTTTTGCAGTCAATTTTAAAACCATCACATCATCATAAAGCCCTGATAATGCAGAGAGATGTCGTCTTTGAAACGTCTGAATGAGCGCAGCTGTTCGCCCAAGAATATTTTACCACTTCAAATTGCAGTGAAAAAATAAAGTCTTATTTATTTTCATAAATATTATTTGTCACCTTTGTTGCTGCTACGGACAAAATTAAAAATATTTACTTTGTTTTTCCTATTAGTATTATTTATACCACTGTACGGGGTAGTAAATCTGCCTCACAAAATAAATGCCATTTTATGCAAGTAGTGATTAGGCCTAGCTGCACGAAATGCTCCAGGCACATTTCCATCACTCACGAAACAGGGCGAGCACTTCTAATTGGAATATTGTCGGTCAGTAGCAAATGTTATTAGGCTCCCCGCGCCATAACTCACTTGATCCGACATCCAACCACAACTGCTACCTGTACTCAATAAATAAAATATGTAATAATCACTACAATATTCTGACAAGTCACGAAAATCTTGACTTTGTTCTCCGTCAATACCGAATGGATAATATTAAATATTTTATAACAAACCAAAAGCGAGGTTTCCTGGAAGTCGTTTGGAGGAAACGTCGAATAATTTTGATCCAAAGCGGATTTTTCCAAATTATATAGCTTTTTGGAATGGATTAACATTTTAGAACTCGACTTTTTATTTTGTACTGAAATTTTACATAATTTGCAATTCTCTTTCCTAACCAACTAAGTGAACGAACTATGAAAACACTATCTTTTTAATTTATTAAATCAATACGTAGTTCTTTCCACCTTGGACTCGTAAAAAATCTTATCTCCTTCAAGTCCATTTTGAAATTCTAATGCACATGAACTGTTCCAGTAAGGCGGAACTTTAAGAGAAAAAGGCATAGAAAAATGGTCTCATGTATCTTGCCATGTATTAAAATGTATGACAGATACATTCAATAATCATTTATGAAAGCGCAGAAAATGAGCCTCTTTTGATGACCGTGTTAACAGAAATATTAAACTACATCGTGAGTTAGCTAAATTCAATTCAGATCTTCCAAAATCGGTTCTAAAGTGTATGTGCAGACCTGTGTATTATGTTGCCTTGCAGACGTTAGTACATGAAGCACCATGGCAGTAAATAACATAAAATGTATGTCAAATTACATCATTTCGCGTTTATAACTTACATTCAGTAATGTAAGAATAATGCTTTGTAAATGATAGGAAAAATATCCGATGGCCGCATCGTTTTATTTTCAAAATTTAGATTTAATGTTAAGTAAGAATTATTCAATGTTTTCTTCTTGCAATGCATTAACTTTAACATGCGAGTTAAACAATGGAAGTACAAGAAAGTATCACAGAAGATTTAAGCAGTCTAATTAGTTCAGTACAGTTTATTAATTATCCTTGCGAATACCGGACACTTTGAATAGGCTACCGGCAATTATGAGTTACTTCTTTTTCGGCCGACGATTACGTGTGTATAAATATTCTTAAGACTTCCATAACAAATAAGCAAATTTCGCTACACGAGTACAAATTACTTAAGAAACACAGGAGTGAAAGACGGGTGCTTTCGCTAGTGACTGAACGAAATCAGTCAGTTAACCAATGGACAAACTTTTACGAAGTACCGCGTCTTGTAGAAAACCGGCCGGAAGCAGCCAACGCTTGTGCACAGCTCGCTGAAGTACGTGCGAGGACTGGAGCTGTTACGTAGCACTTGTTTTATTATCACTATACATCCGCACAACCGTGGATGTTTGCTTCACAGCATGGCTGCTTGTTAATATTCAAATACTCGCCACATCTCCAGCAGTGAAGCAAATAGGACTAACATGATGGAAAATGTTTTCTTCAGGATGACAACTTGACCTTAGCCCGCAAGCAAGGAAATCCATGACGAGGAGGATACTGTGTAAAGTAAAAAGAATAAGTTGAACTCTTGCGCGAACTTACCGTAGTACAGTATGTTACAAGAAGCAGATTCCTTCATCCACTGTGTCATTTTCGTTTCAGTAGTCCTTCATTGACTGACTCTGTTCACCGTCTTGTGAAATTTAAAATACTTTAATAACATTAATTTCACTTTTAAATAATTTCTGTTCGTATGTTAAGTATAGATTGCTGAATAACGGAAAACTGGCAATATAAAGTAATATATTTATTTATTTCCGTCAGTACACAAACTTAGTTGTTAAAATTGGTGTTATTAAAGCTAAAACTTTAAAATTTGGCGCTTATCATCGCTATTACGATGTTAGAATATTACTGAATTAAGCACAAACATGACGCATTTAAACTACAAATGGCAATATAAAATTAGTAAGATTTTTAAAATTCTTTAAATCCATTATTCCAATAGTTCTTACTCGAAAAAAGTCACTAGCAATCATATTTTTAGAAATTCAATAAAGGACACTAATAAAAAGTTAAATATTTAATTTGTGGTGGTAGTTGATATGACAGATTACTCAATTTTTTTAAAATATTATTATTTGCGTTTACAGAACACATGGAACCGTAAAAGGTGTTTCCTTTTTGTTTTAACGAAATTATACTCAATAAAGCTTATGCTCTTAGTAAATAAGAACACTTAACAATATTCTTGTAAATGTTCCTGTCTCTGTGCGAATAAGTTATCCTGTGTCTGTATCATAAACGATATTGAAAAGAAACTTGTTCTGACGACCTGGGGGGGGGGGCTGTTTAGTGAACGGGCTGCTAACGAGCACGTTATCTGTCCTGCAGGCGCCATGTGCCCCCGTAGGAATATCGAAAAATTGTGAAATTTTAAATATATATCTCTTCTATCTTTTGCATATGGACATAAAATTGGACATCTTTGTAGGCCTTGTTGTAAACACATTTACTCCCAACATCACACCCGAAATGTTTGAAAGTTAAAGAAAATAGCATCCATTCTAAGCAGCCCTACAAATCACTATTTTTGGTCTTACCAGATTTCTTGCTAAGGAGATTATAACTTTAATATTTTTATATTTTAAAACTGTAAATCGCATTATCAAAAACGTAAGAACACAGATTAGCAATGTAAGCCTCTCATAATTCATCCGCTTTAAAACATGCAAAACTGTCAGCGTCATTTCTCACTGAAAATGGGATTCAACACTACTTCTGAACCTCTACATTACTGTAATTATCCTCATCGATAATACGAACTGCGAACTGCAGAGCTGCAAGGTTAAATGCAGAGAAGGATCGAGTTTGTCATGACTGGATGCTTTTATTGAAACCTGAAAATGTGCTATGATTCAGGTAAGAATTGTAACGACTAGACCGAACAGTCTGTTCACTCCCCGTAAAGAACTTATTTAGTCCGTCCGTCCGTTTAGTCCTATCGATCTTGCAGCATTTCTTTCATTTTAGAAATTCTCTTCGGAGTAAGAATTTCTTTCAGTCTTGGCACATGTTCCAACCATTAGATTGCGATCGTTTGAGATACGACGTCGTGTATTCCTGAACGTAGTTACCAGGGTTTCTGGGGAGCACTGGTAACGACTCCTAAAAGACGACGCGGCGTCACATTCCAGATGATCAAAATCGACATCTGCGTTATTATTATTAAGGCAGATAATTAAAAGGCACTAATAAGTGACAGCCTCCAGAATTAACGTGACAAGGAAAGTGCAGAAGAGCGAATATTCACACACACGAGCGAACTAACGCAAGCAAATAAAAACAACAGATTTTCTTGTAAACCCTAACACCATACAAACTTCGAAGACTCTCGACTGAACGGTATCCAGCATTACTTCCATCACAGATTGAGTAGCATTGTGATGGCAGATCCCGAAGTTTCAACATGGTTAATACCAAAATCAGTCATTGCATACAACCTTGATGTATTCCCACCACTTTATCGGATGTTTCCGTAGTTTTCCTCACTAAAATTTTGCATGCACTCGTCTCTTCCATGCACAGCATTTCCTAAATATTTAGATTACGATCCACTGGTTGTCTGTTTTAAAATTCGTAATGAAAATTCAAGTTATTAAATGCAGGGCATTTCTTCGCCAGCTGTGCTACTATCACCTCCAAAAGATAAATTCTGCTCCAAGGAATTAGTGTTGGTGTTAACTTATAGAAAAATAAATCATGAACAACGCTGTAAAATTCATGATGCACACACCATGTACTATTGTAGTATGACACGTCATAAATGGCGGTAATTAACCTTTTTCTTATTAGTAATACAATACCTTTGTACATCACATCAAACATACGAACTTTATAGAATTTCTTTGTAAAGTAAATTAAATACGAAAACATCATTCAATGGCTATTGAAATCAGACCGATCTCCTAACTCCACACTCCAGTCTCTCGACAAACGCAGACTATGGCTTACCCCACTACAGGCATAACTGTAATCTCGTTTTCATCTCTTGCTATCAGAGTCGCCACCCTAAAAAAAATCATTTCATTTTTTTGTGTGTGTGGAAAATATTACTTCAATGACATCATTTACATGTTAAACGATGCTGATTAAACTTCATTCATGCGTAGAATGACCTTAATGGTTAATACTTTTAGCTAATTTGAATATCAGTCTTATCAACAAGACACTATCAGTAACATATTCACACGCCTATTATTGCACACGGACGACCGGGCTTCGATACCAGGCAAAGCAAGATCTTTCTCTTCGCTACAACGCCCAGACCGGTCTGAGGCCCAACAATGAGTACATGGGTTCTTTTACTTGGGGGTAAATCAGCCGGGACGTGAAACTGAGCACCCACCTCTTTCTCGTTCATAAGAATATCTCCATTCCCCCACAGGCCTAAGTAGGAAAATCAGATTAATTTCACGTGGAAATTTTCTGTCCCTGAAAACAAATTATTTATTTATCAAAACTGAAGACGATAATTACACAGTAAAAGAAATTGTTTCTCAGATCACATATCTCAATCTCGTGAACAGGTAAAACCAACCTCCAGTTCCACGTACATCGCATGTTGTGGGCTACAACTAAAATAGTTTACCTCTTTAATTCTCCCAACAAAAACAAAGGCACAAAATATTTAATACTCAACACAAACTTTTGAGGCACCCGACAAGCATTCTTTGCTTCTTTTTACCTAGCACAGAATCAGCCTACCAGTCGGACACATTCCATCGCAATTTGTTTGGTCACAGTTGACTTTTGTAGGTCCGTGAGAAAACAATTTCGAAACCGTGAGAAGCTGTGAGGTTCATCCAGTCGGTAGGTGCGAGGCGCAGCCGAGGAGTGACTCAGGTACAACCATCTCCGCACCTCGACTCATGTTACATATAAAAGAATCATTTGTAGTTATTTATTAACTTCTGGCTTCATACAACAATTCTGAAGTTAACCTGTGCCCAAGCACGATACAGTGAAGGCGTACAGACGACGTAGAAAATAAACAGCTTCAAGGTTTCTTCTACTCTTTAATTCCTCATGACCCACTGAAGAGGAAACTGATCGCGAAAGGAAAAATATCATGTTCCTACCGAAAATCAAAATTTGTCCCACCAGTTCGAAATGGTTTAAATTGGAAAATGGTGGTGTCTGCGTTCTAAAAATGAAATTTTTCGTATCATTAATGGAAACGTGTTAAAAAGTGGTTTCTCACGGAAGTTTCAAAAGATATTTATTTCATTACCGATAAAAGTTGCAAGCTTCCAGATGTACATCGTTGTACATCCAAATAAGTCCACCTTCCTTATGAACTATAAACATTCTTAACACACACTACAAGGTCTACTATTCTCTTCAGATATTTTAATTAACTACTTTTCCGTGGCGTTCTCCAACATAATTTATTACCATCAACAAAAAATAAGTGAATAATTATTGATGGCAATCAATTGTAATAAATGTCTTCAGTTATTGCCACATTCAAGAACGTTCGTAGGTAGCATCAGACAGATATTCGTAACCTTGGCACTGGAAGTGGCTTGATGCATAGTAATGATGATCGTTGCTTGGCCCGTAATATATTTTACAACGCTAGAATAACTGTAAAGCCATTTTAGCGACGTTTAACATGGAGTAAAAATATAATTATATGCGCTGAAAGTGGTAAAGAATGAATAAAAATAGTTCTAGACTAACTCAAGTTCTATTCAGGCATTAGTCTAGAAATGTTAATGGAAAATCACGGAAAAGCTTAGACGTATTCCAGCTGCGGCCTCATACAAAATTCGAATTAGATACCTCTCGAGTACAAGTCAATCAGTATACCGCTTCATACCACCCACTCTGTAAGTTCATGATAATTATGATTATGAATTCGTAGAACAAATAAACCTATTTTATACATTTGTTTTATCAAAAACAGTTCGCTTCATAAAGGATTCAGAGGACCTAATTAAAATTCCAGTTTTCCATATTGTTTTATCCATCTGATCATTTAGCAAGATTTAGAAGTAAATTTAGACCTTCATATACGTAAATTAGTGATGTTGGTTGCTTCGTGAATGTCCTAATACAATTCGGTCACATTTCAAGAAGTCAGCCACTATTCCATGACATAGAAATCTGTTTAACAGATAGAGCTAAAGACAGCAGATATAGTTTTGTTTGCAAACGTAGCAAATAACACCAGTAGACTTAATATAAAGGATTTCAAAACAGTTGGTACCGACTAAGAATAAGGTGAAAGTTAAAGTTTTCAAGGATGTGTTCCATGGTCTATCAGAATTTAGCTTCTTAACTTTCACTATATTTATTGCAACTAAAATTCAACACGTTTCCTTTACGCCCCACTGCGATATACAAATGCGATATATCTCTTGTAACTTACATCCCAAATCTTACCGCGTAGATTATCTTTATATTGAAGGTTTCTTTGGACTGCGCGTATGAAGGGCTCGAAAAGACTTCCCTAATATTTCGTCCAGACTTAACAACACACTTCATTCTCGTGTACTCTATTTGCTGCCCCGCTGGCCAGTAGCAATTAATCAGGGGACCACAGTCACTTAGATCTTTCGTTAAGATTTCCCCAAGATAATTTATAACGAGCAGAAGCATTTTAATGATTTCACTAATGTTAGGTTCATCCATGTGAGACCCCGTTGACAAAACATTTTCAAATGCACCGGGCTTACTAGGAGAATCTAGTATTGCCACGTTAAGGAGAAAAAAAATAGTATTTCCGTTTTTCTAGGCACCTCAGAGATTTTATGTTCATTATTTTACACAGAAAAAGTAAGTAGCGACCGCATAATGTCAGATATAAGAATCACGTAAACTGAAATCTTGTCAAATACGTTATATGTTAAGCGTAAAAATATAGAAGCAAGTTAAGTCTATGTACAACAAGAAATTAAATAAATAATATTCTAAAGGACGATAATACAAAACTAACCTCCGAGAATCAGGAACATGTTCAGAGTCCGGCTTCTTTTTCAACGGTGTCATACATTTGGGTTTTACTAAGCTTTGCACAAAGAATTAGTTTATTTATCAGGTAACTTTCTGGTCTCTTATAGATGCAAACACTTGAAGAACTGTGTGCGTCATATTCTTTACGAAAAATATTTAATTTCATACGCCATCACTTTTACATACACTATCTTTAAAATAACATAGGCCTATTACAATACCACAGGAGTTCAATTACGTTTAATCAAAATAATTCCGTTCCTCATTCTGCAATTAATTTCTACATCACTTTAAAAAAACGCCGACAACATTACGGCTTCGAATACGCTAATATACAAGCTGAAAATTAGCGTATTCGAAGCCGTAATGTAACAGATACTTGCTAATACAAGGGAAAATTACTACAACTTCACAAAACAGATCCTGAGCTAGATAAATCCAGCTGCACTTCACACCAATTTTCTTTAAAATCCTAGGTATCTCTGTTGGCCTCTTTCTTTTAAGTTTTCCGACTAAAATGGTTTATGCGTTTTATAGCTTCGCACATTTATCACAAAAGACCTCAGACTGGACACGAGACTCGATTCCTGCTTCGTTTTTGTGAGGTCGCTAGTTCAAAGGTTATCGTGATTTCCCTCAGCTCCCAGAGACAAATTCCGGGATAGCACCTTAACATGTCACACGACAGCTTCCTTCCATAACCTTTCCAATCCATTATTCATTAACTAACATATCATTCTACGCCATATAACCTGAACTAAGGTAAACAAACCATAAATAAATAAGTGTAGCAAATAAATAAAAAATATATAAGAAAATGTTTGCCTTTCCATGAGTGTGATTTGCTCCGATTGAAGCAATAAAATCTCCATTGCACTCTATAACAAAGAAATTTCCTACAGAACAATTTGGTTTCCAGTCCCATGCCTTATCGATATTCCTGAGAACTCCAAACACTATAACAGTCTCCAACTGTACGCAACTGCCGGCTTCTCATTATGGAGGTTGTCATTTTGACAGTAATTACGGTATTGTGGGAGCACAATAACAAGATGGCTGACACAAGAGGGAAAGGAAATGTTTCAGAGAAATTCTCCCCCTCTCTGACTACGAGGAATTCTCACCCAGCTACAATGTAATGTCCCTATTTCCAATCATCCAACTCATAAGAGGAAATGAGAGGAATGAATTTGTCCGGGGTGTGCAGAAGAGAGAGAAGAAAGCGTTGGGAACAAGAATAAGTAGCGATGTAGAGGAGACGGCGATTTGTCATAAGTTGACGTCTGGAGCATGGAACAACTTGAGTACCCGGTGTGCCCGAGGGGGCTTAAGAAAACGAGTAATTAGAACATGCGATATGATTTCCAGCAAACTTCCAACCCAAGACCAACCCGCCTTTCCTCCTCCAGGCAAAAGGATAATGGGAACTGTTCGCTTGATTTATGGTGATTCCCCCCCCACCTCTTTCCTCACGTCCGTATCTCTCTCTCTCTCTCTCTCTGTTAGGCCTGTGCTTGAGACACGTCGCGAATGAGTTTTACGCTAAATAAATCTAGTATTGGAAAATGGACTACATTCAGGCCTTCTCCTTAAATAGTGAAGTTCGTTACCTTCCTTATTTAGTCGTCTCTAACACTAACTCCATGGAGCAGAATCCTTCCTCAGAAGTTAATCATCGCTCATCTGACCGGAAAATTCCACGTCTTTCATGGGACCCACTACACAGCGCAACAACCCAGAAGGCAGAAATCTTCGGACCCTAAGGTTCATTACCGTCTTCACAAGAAAGTGTCACTGGATACTATCCTGAACCAGCTGAATCCCGTCCACAGCCTCACACTCTTCTTTAAGATGTGCTTTAATATTATCTCATCCGGGCCTGCATCTCCTGAGAAATTCCTTCCGTTTAGAGATTTCTCGACTAGGGACTTGTGTGACTTTCTCATCTCACCCCTGCTTGATACATGTCCCGTCGATATGTTTCACCGCTATAATATTTGATGACATTCACTAAGATTCGCAATACAACCTTTCGAGTTTAGCTTTCGAAATGTAAATCTGTTAAATTATAACGGTAATTTGAGATATATCTCAGAATAATACATAGATAAATACCTCTTTAATGCATCATCCACTGCGTCACAGCAGTGGACACAACACGAAATACAGCATATTGCCACATGGTTTTAAAAATTCGCTTTATATTTCAGTCAATATTTCATATGCGAAACATCTTCTTGGCTACTTTCCTTCCGTAAAGAAAAAAGTTGGCTTATGAGACGGTCATCTGTGTAATATCCGAGGTTCTCACGGCGGTGAGGATGGCGTAGTTATTCTTCTAGTTTGCGACGCCGTTCAGACTCGAAGGTAGACACCAACGGATCGGAGCAATACTGTCTCCGAAAGGCTGGTGTCTACCTTCCAGCCTTCACGCCACTGAAACTTGGAGCAACATCGTCATTTGAACCACCTGACAGACTTTTAAGAAATTTGGTATGGACCTTATGACTTTGGAGGCAAACAATTCCTCGTACATTTTAGTTTCCTACAAGGAAATCGCAAGATTTTTCATAATGATGTAGAACAACAATATAACAGCTGTGCAAAATTTCCATTCTCATTCTGACAGGGATACCCAAAGCACCATTGGACTTAGGCATATGAAACATCACTTGTCCAAGTAGGTAATACCTATGCAGATATTTTAGCAGTCTTATATTCACTGAAGACAACGTATTCTGACTGACTGCTTCTTCATTTAAATTACTAAAATTACTAGCACACAATCGTGGTCCATACAAAGGTTATAAGTAGGCAGACGGATGAGAGAAATAGTTTTCGTTAGTGATAAATGACAAAATACATGCCCTACTACCATGCTATTTATTTGCAAAAACTGAGGAAAACAAAGTAAAATGTAGGTGGGATTTGAGGTTCTCAGGGCATCTCGCAGGAACATGCTTGTCTTCTGGGATATAACACCGTGTAGTCTGGTAGATACATACCGACATTTCAGAGGGTCTTATTGCCTCCAGCACTGGAATAACACAGTGAGTCCCTCTGAAGTGTCAGTCATGATCTACCAGACTAAATGCTCCAATATGCCATCTTCAAAAAGAACTCACATTGCAAAGGGATTCAAAAGCAAATGCCTCTCACTGTCTCGATTTAAAAGTATGTTGTTTTTATTTAGGTGGAAACTGAAATTAATCCTCATACTGAAAACTAAACAGCCAAATCCTTCTACAGAACGAAGCGCAAAATAGTATCAGAAGCCGATACTCATGTTGTGATTGAAGTGCTGAGATAAGGCCATGCAGAAGATTTGCTGACACACGTTTTAGGATACACTGTCTGCGTGTTATTAATATCAGTTTACAAACAATGTGTCAGTCAATTGATGGGGCGATCTAAGCAAACACGATTCAGTTGCAAATGCATCCGGCTGAATGCACACAGCAAAGCTGCGCAGAGCCGATAGTGCGTTGTGGGGAGGAGCTATTCCGGCAGGCGTGGGTGCTGATGAGATGTGACCGCATATTACAAGCAGCCGTGCATAATCACGTTCGTGACATGACACATATATGACCAAATTATGCTACACATCCTGTGGTTTCACGTTTGGTAAACTGAGTTTTTTTTTACATTTTGTCAACCCATCGTTTTTTGTTTGTGGTCGTGTGAGATTATAGAATACTCGGCTGCAAAATCCCTGCTGTATTATTCGGATAGTGATAATTTCAACAGAGAGAATTCGCCAAATTCGGGGTTGGTGTGTCTCTACTAGCTGTGTACAACATTTTGCTTGTTTATATGCGTATATGAGAAAATACCCAAATGGTGATAATATATTAAATAAATTTAAATCAGTTCCTCTAGGTTAGATTTAGCTAAATTTAGTTATTAAACACATTGCAGTAACATACTGAGTGCATTTGCGTCAGATCGGTTCGATAATTATTTAATAAAAGTCGAAGTAATTTATTATGCATGCTTTCAGTATATGCCTATTCATAAACTCTGTACATAAAATTTCGTATATAATCTTGTGAACTTGTGTTAATTCACATTACCGTTGTGTTAAGTAGATAAATAAATATAATTAGAATGGAATGTATATTTTAGTTTTTTAAATACGGTAGTCTAAATATATTCTGAATTTTAGCGGTGAACATACACAAAGAAAGCGCGTGCACAGTGTGTTTGATGAGATCTAGTTGGCGTTGGCGATGATGACTGAGCTAGCATCATTCCTCATGACTACGTGACTGTATAAGACATTCATCTACACGCTTGGCCTGTTTACACGCCAGCTAAGCACACATCCAACCCCTTGATGAGCGCTTATCCGATCGGAAAATTACTCAAGTCGTTATACAACACCTATACATATTAATAAGTCTTTTCTAATTATTGAAGATTTTCAAGTTTGTTTTCCTGTGTTCAGTGGCATATTGGATTTATTTAAGTCACTTTAAACTTCAGTAATTTGTAACATGCGGGATAAAGAAGAAGGTGTTTTAGATGCTCGGGCCGGTTCGACGTTTCTGAAAAAACGCTACCCGTTTTTAAGAACGTAGTATTCACTTTTCACAGTTTAGATATATTCTAATATGTTAAGCTATTTTTCCACCTGTCAAGGGCTAGTTTTATGGAACCAAAATATTCACATTCGCGTGAAAAGACCATAACTAAAGACCATCCTTACAACAAAATCTCTAGTTCTCTTTGGTCTACGTACAACAGACACATAGTTTCTTAGCATTTAAGCCTGTAACTAGCTAGCCAGTATTAACACATGCAAAGTAAATATTCACAATTACCAAACACAGACTAAAAGAAGTACAATTTGCAGATCTAAAATGTCTGTAATGTAGGAGAATTTGTGTTTACTACCTATACACCAATTTAGCTGGAACGCACTTAAGTCAAACTGAACAGTGTTGTTCAGGCAAGAAGTTTAATGGAAATTACGAAGACGCAGAAATTTAATTAACGGATTTAATAATATTAACCAACTAATGTATCGCAATGATACCCATCATGTCGAAGAATGTGTTTACAAAAATGTTTCTATTTGTATCCAAAATTTTCAGAGACGAGAAAAATAGATGGAAAACCTATCAGTCAACATTGTCTTTTAAAAACCTGTGTTAAGAAACATGGGCCATATTTTCACTATATTCTATTCTTTTTCAAGAAACAATGTTAAAATCTTGAGGTCTGAAGACCTCAAAGAGGATTGAATCCGCGTCCTCACTTGTTCCACGGTTGTCAGCCCAATAAACGTTCCTTACATATACCTTATGGTGACAGCGTACTGTTAGATTATAGCATACACAGTTTAATTACAAAATAACAGGTTCAATTCACGAAACATGTGTCGTGCACCAAATAACCTATGAAACTCTAAAACCGCAATAAAATTACAGTTTACCACTCTCTTAGGGCGTGCTACTTGCTGACATATCGTCATCACTGCAGATGATGTAAATTACATAGCATAACGTGTCCCCCATTTTATTACTGGTACTTACCACAAACACCGCACGGCCTGTCCCACTAAGCAAATAACAAACACTCGAATCGAAGAGAAGAGGACAAGAGAACATCAGCACGCGAGTGTACTTACAGGCTCAACCCACAGTACTAACTGAGCTGAATGAATATAACTTAGCTCGTTCATTACAGCCACACATCGAAGTCACCTGTTTCAATCATTTACGGCCTATAGGATTGGGTTCCTATAGGATTATACACTACCTGTTTCAGGAATGAATGAACAAAAAATAAAGAGATTTATTTTTCTAACCAGCCGATTTTACTCGCCGTCTGAGGCCCTGTTGCTTCCAGACCCATTCGGGGCAAGCACAGTGCACACGTCATTTTATTCTGTGTTGTCTTTTGTGGGCATAGATTCCCCATCAAAGGAGTCATACTAAATAAGCACAGTGCACACGTCATTTTATTCTGCGTTGTCTTTTGTGGGCATAGATCCCCCATCAAAGGAGTCATACTAAATGTCTAACGATTCATTATTTCAAAACTAATTCTGATTCAGAATAGTCCAGAAGGCCTAATCCATAAGTAATAAATAAAAACAATAATTTTCCTGGCCAGTTATACTCGTTGATATGCTATGTAACTGCTAGTAGTATTCTTTAATACAAAACCTGAATTTTCAAATCATCCAAATTATTTGGGCTCATTCTGTCATTCTTTTCGCTTGTTTTGTTTATTTAATTTTTCACAAGAGAGGTTTGTAATGTAACACGCAGACGGCCAGTTAGTATAACCAGAACATTCACGGAGTCATTTATTTTGGCGTCTTACAAAAGGAGGAAGGAGGAAGGAGAGGGAGATAAGTTAGTATGATACGCTCTGTGCAAGCTCTGCTAGTATCAACAGCAATTATCCGTTGTATGTGCAGGCGTTCAGAAGAATTAGTTCGGTAAATTATTGAATTTCAACAGGCGGCGGTCAAGGGTCGCAAAATAACTCAAATTCTATGTTAAATCAAACTGATAAGAAGTGTTGCCAAATAACAAACGAAACCAAAGTTTTACAAGCAAGCAAAAAGAAAAGAAACCAGACGGTTTATAGTGTATTAGTCAAATTCGTAGTTTAAGGTACATGAATTAATTCAGCAATACGTGATTAAAATCTTGTGACTCCCCACAAAGCCTACATCGGTACAAAATTAACTTCAGATAGAAAGAAAATTAATCACATGGATCACATCGGAGTGTTAGGTGAATGGGCTGTTAAATTACCTAAAATAATATTTAATTTAAATTTGATTTCCTTCTTTAAGGAATCTCCATAGAAATTATTTAGCTCAACGGAAAACTCTGTCTGAACACAACGACAGAATGGGGCTAAGTATCCGATATGCTCCCGCATCCTCACATCCGTTAGAAGTGGGCAGTGAGAAAATGAGCGATTCAGATTTTCGCCGTTTTCCATCAAACGCGTCGGGCTAATTAGCTGTCTTTGCAGAACTAAGGAAGCGTTCAAGCGACCGAAAGCAAAACACTAAAAATCACTGCTGCGTATCATGAACGCATAACACATTTCAGAATCTAGTTTTTGTGCACAGACAAAGCTCCAAACCTGTAAACTGGAATCTTTCTGAGACTAATCTGCCTACTAATGCTACGGTATGGGAACCCATATTGTGGAACAGATGACTGCGTCCTGAGAAAGCAGAATGAAGCTAACTACTGGTATAGATACATGCTAATTAGAACAGCTACCAAAGAATTAACTAATAGGCTACATGCTCGTTCACGGAACTAAAATATACATTACAATTCCAGGAATGCTAGCCACACTACAACGCCATCCAATTAGCTGTGAAATGGTATAAAGTCATGTTAAAGTTACAAGAAAACACTGTACTTTGGGGCAACCGAGACAGATGAACAATCTTGTTGTTCGGTCTGTCGTAGAATTTGTAACAATGTTTCACTTTTTAAACTGTTTTATTCATAGAATTTAGAAGTTAAGTTAAAATAAGAAATAATTACGAGGGCGAATACAATTATAAACTAAAAGGTACTTAAAGAAATAGGCTGTGAGGATGTATAATGGATTCCACCGGCTCACGAAATGACCCAATTGTGGACTATTACGAACACGACAATTAACCTAACTGATTTCGTTTAACAAGCTAAAGGCTAAGTAAGTTTTGGTGCAACGAAACGCGGGATCACACGACATTATGTTTTTTGTCCATTAACGTATTTAAAGACACTTTATTAACTGCGTTGAATGTGCATCGCAATAAATTAATGAGTTTTACCGACAGGAAAGCTTTTTGGACATTGCAAATTACCTAAAATATATTCGTAGCCTTACAGAAATTTACCGACGTTTTATAGGATGATGGAGGCTGTGCTCACCTCTGAAATGTCGGGGACTGTTACCAGACTGTATGGCGCAACAACCTAGAAGAAAAGCCGTCTTCATAATCTAGTCAGTCCTTAAATTAGGTGTTGTAAATTTAACTCTCACTAACAAATATGTAATCATTCGTATTAAATGTCAGATCAAGAAACAGCGTACCAGTCTGTTGGTATCCACAAGCAGAGCTCGAAGAACGATTGCAGTAATCCATGATGATGCTAAACTCCCAAAAGATACAGCACTTCGACACAGAACAAACAGGAACCTTGCAGGAAGTTACACTACTACATCGCTGCAAGGAGCGACTAGATAGGAGTCACCATTCGAATGTAAGAGACGTCAATCCTCTGTGGAACATTGGCTCACTCATCACAGTCAGACTAATAAAGAAAGGATATGTCAAGACAGACAAATTAAACGGTAAAAAAGAAGAAGAACTAAAGGAGAGGGGAGGAGAACAGGAACATGGCAAATGACAGTTTAAGTAATGTATACGTTCCCCATCGCAACACATCAGAACGCAATGGCATGATATTTTATTAGCAATTAGCAATGTACTACATCCTGTTACTCTTCCATTCAGATGTTATAATCACCACAATTATCATGTCATCATGCTATCAAATAAAAGGCTTAATATGCAACGTAATTTTCTCTCATGTTCGGAAATGACCGAAGAAGACAAACGGTGTCAGTGGGAGAAAAGGGGTCTAAGTAAAATGCTTGGGATTCCAAGATAACACGAGGACAACACTTTTAAAAACTACATATCCTCATTCCCTTTCTAACACAGACAAGCCCAAAATTTCAATAATGCCTAACATTTTCGAGAAAACAAGAATAGGCCCAATGTAAAACTTTCTGTCTCCTTACGATAATCTAATAAGATTATTGGATTTGTGTCCTGTAAACATAAAATTAGACAAATAGGAACAATTACTGATTACCATGCTAATTGCGTAAAAGACCTGCTACATAACTTTTAAATTGGATTTAGAAACGTATACAATGTAGTATTTTCTTTGCGGTACGGCCTATATTTTTAACTGTTACTCAGGTAAGCGTCAGCTTCAGAGGGTGAATCGGTTTCAGTTCTTAAAACTCACCTCATAAATTCCCACGGACGTATTGTTAGCAATGTGGCAACATCACTCTCAGTTACGAAATCGAAACCAAAGTTCAGACAGACATTAATAATTTCATTCTGCTAATTATTTAACTTAACACGACTTAAATAAATGCCCCTCTTTTTATAAACAAATTGTACAGAATTGGAGTTATGAGTTCAATCACAGATTAATGACATGGACGGATCACGGAGGAGATAAGATAAAAATTTTGTTGTAGAGTCTAAAGGGACGCGACTATTCGACAGACCTAGATGCAGATGGAAGGACAAAGAAGTAGGATATGAGGAAAAGAAGAAAGGCAGATAAGACCAATCCTAGTATTAAGGGCTAGCGCGCACCAGCTGTTTTCCTGCCGTAGCGGTAAAACTACCGCAACCGCGTATTCTTGTTGCCTGTGCACACGGACGGTGAAATAAACGCAGGAGGGTCCAGAAATATTCCTATTTAAATATCGCTATTTAACCCGTGTATACTGGCGACACCGTTAAGAGTTTTGTCTGAGGATATTATGACGCGGTAACAACAATTTTGTGTAACTGAACAATACGTCAACATTTTCATTACCAATGCAGTGCCATGTAGGTGTTAACGGTAAACGCACTGTGCCACATTCAGATGACAGAAGAATAGATGACGCCGTCTGAATCATCCGTTTGAAACTGTGCTACCTTGTGACCGAATAGCATATGGTACGCCTTATATACGTCTGTCGTCATTTCAAGTGTAATCCACCATCTTTGTTCTACCAAACAAAAGCTTTCGGCCACTCTTGATTTATTAAGGCAACTTTACCACATCTTTCGAAACAAAGAAGCTAGGAAATGCGTGAAAAACGATTTACTGTGGCCACATAATTTCAATTTCATTTCGATATTAAAATGGCCCCAATAATTTTGAGCCCATAAACATAATGAAATCTTTATAAACATAGACAATAAACAAACAGTGTTTGGCGTAACCGTAAACGACTGCAGTAAGAGACTGCAATTCTTGTAATGATATATTAAAGTGTTATAGCACTTGTCCAATTGAACTGAAACCTAGTCACTATAATTGTGGTACCACATTTATGATCCTGGCTGCCGAAATTCATACGTTGATTGCCGATTATAACATTCCGAAACCGGTAATTTATAAAATACATATTATTATTATTACTATGCTTCCATTCTAGAAGCTGTTGGTCTCCATATCCCTGCTCGGAATCTGAGAGATTTTTCTATGTTCAGTTTTAGCCCTTTGATCAAAAACAGTCCTTCTGCTAGATGCGCATCAGCTGCTAATGTCATCTGCAGGGATTTGGACATATTCGAGATGAAAATTGTCACACTTCTTCAATTTCTATAATAGTATAATTTACTTAATTGATTTAAATTATTTTTTACAAATATATTTAGTTACAATTTTCTTGTGTATTAACGTCCTTATTTTATATTCTGCTTGTTTTACCTTTTATGTTTTACTGTGTTCGTGTGCTCATCTCTTGTGCTGTATCTGTAATTGGCCTTCTGGCTGTTGATACAGCACACAAATAATAAAGAATTGAATTGAATTGAGTTATTATTATCATCATCATATATTTATACACCCATCCATAACATAAGAAATTAAAACTATTATTCTGCGCTTCTATTCTGAAAGCAGAAACATCTTTACACTAATTAAATGTAAAGTTAATTGAGCGGGCTGCTCTTTCGCTCCACCAATCAGTACCATCACATCCAACTCGTTACCTGCTACCAGTCCTACAAAAACTTTCTAAAATTCGTCCAACCACTACACATTCACCACTGAGGATGGCAAATGCATTGTATTCCGAAACGTTGCATAATAATCACAATTCTGTGCAGCTTAACCCAAAAGCCTGCACCTCACATGATTAGAGGCAGTGGTCGTAACCTTGAGCGATTTGGATCATGTATGAAATTTACTGACGAAATGTTAGTGGAAACTTAGTGACCCGTGACCCTAATTCTTCTTTGGTTTGGTTGTATATTCATTGGCGTTGCAATTAGGATGAGACGCAGCAGATAATGCGTGTGTATTTATATACCACAACAAAGTGTAAATGGTGTTCGCTGTGAAAACCTAAAAACCCACAGAACTTATGTTTTCTGGATTGTGATGTTGTTGTAGGCTTGCTTGTAGATGGCTACCAAAGTTTCGGAGGAATAAATCGCTTCCATCTTCACTTTAGAGGAGATACGTTCCTCCGAAATGTTACACGACGTCACAAACCACAAGATCACTATCAGACTTTACTTCTGCGAAACCTCAGATATCATACAGCAGAATTATGTTCCATATCGTAACCACTCATTGAACAGATCAAGTGATTGTTTCATGCCGTTTTCAGATAAACAAAATTTAACTGCACTTACACGATAGGGAGTGACAGAAGATTCAATTTATACGTTTAATCTGTCAGTTTAGTCAAAAGAATTTACTGAAAAATATGGTAAAACTTTGGCGTAAGGCTGACACGTCTTTTACTAGTCCTGTAATTCTCGAATCACTTCCTCCCCACGCCGTTACAATACTCGAGCAATGCCGACCAATTCAACAACTCAAACGCTGTCTCCGCATTACTCTAACGAAAAAACAGAACTATCTGTTTCCAAACGACCGTAGTTACTGTCCTATTTACCTACTACGCTCTCAGCAAAGTCATAAATATGATTAACCACAGTTGCTGACAGTTACGTATGTCAGTGGTCTTCAAAGTGGGGTGCGCGGGATAATTTCAATATAATTTTGTTTTGTATTCTTGTATTGAATTGTATTTGTGATTTTATGAAATCATATGTGATTTTATGATGTGATACAGGATATAAATGCATACCGTGTAAAGTATTTATAAATATTAATACATAATAAATATAATAAAAATGACACTTAAATATTTGTTTATTCCGGGGTTGTATGCTACGTTTCTTTTAGTAAGTAGGGATGCACGACCAAAGAAGTTTGAAGACCACTGACGTATGTGTAAAACGCCCCAGGAAGTTACGGGGTGCGTTAGAACAAAATCGAAGTAAGCGTTCGGACATTTCTCCGTTCGAACTTTGTCCGGAAAACAAATCGGTTATGAAAATATATTTTTCATGGTTTTCTTTAGTTATTTTCTGCCATTACGAGGATAGTAGGCTACTTTTAAATGCTCAGGTTTTAAGCTGAAATCTTAATTTAAAACATTTCTATGCTCTTCGCTTATCTCTTTACAGCAACTCGAAAATCGTTTAATTCTTCATAGTGCATGTTACCAAGCCTGTAACTGCCCGCGATTTCCCAGGTAAAAGTGACTTTTAAACTAAACCAAATCCTGCCGTGTTCATTCACAAATGCCTTGATATTAAATCGTCTAAAAGCGCAGTAATATAATTCCACGCTCTTTAGCCGAGGTACTGTGTAGATGTGAGCGGTCAGCTTCAAGCTCAGGCTGCTTTACACCTGAACAAACAGGAAATATTCGCTGTAACACACCAACAACCTTCCCTCTTCTCTTTTCTGTGCACAACGTTAACGCAACTCAATGTGACCTGCGCGGGTTTCGGCGAC
>NW_019059676.1:150539-181902 GCF_000696155.1 Zootermopsis nevadensis | reverse complement strand
AGATAGCATGGCCTTTGCAATCTGTCACCTATAGCCTTCCATGCCCGTTCTCCCGTGTACGCTTTGAAGAGAGCACATATACGTGCTATCTTTCTACGCTGTGCCAGGGTTTCCCAGTTCGAATCGCTCCTATGATATGCAAATTTACATGCCTTCTTTTGCACCCGTTCTAACGCATTTATCTGCCCCTCCCTGTAAGGATCCCAGCACGCCGCCCCATATTCCAGAATCGGACGCACTAGTGATGTGATGTGTATGCTAGACTTTTAGTGTTACTATTACCCTTTTTGAGAACGCGCATTGTAAAATGAAGTGCCTTCCAGGCTTTCTTTACCGTATAATTTACTTGATCAGCCCAGCTTAAATCGCTGCTTAAGAGTATTCCCAAGTATTTACAACTGCTCACTTCCGGAATTATTTGGTCCCGTAACAAATAAATTTCGAGATGATAAGTTAATCATTCTGAAATTTTCCGTTGGAGCTCTGAGAGGCTGTAAGATACAGCGCACTTCATGATGTACACCATAGTGAAAACTATAAAAATTATTTGCGATTGATAACTACTTAGTCATACTTCGTTTTACGAAGCACCATGTTGTTGGGTTTTTTTACAGTTCGTTCAAAAAGTAAGGTTAACATATTTTCCTTTCCCACACAAAGTTTCATTATTTACATTAATCTGTTTAAATAAATAAATGCAAAATCAAGACTGGCGACAATATCTCAGCTATCAAAGGCATAGTTTAGCAATTTCATTTAGCTTAAAATTCTGCATAAATAATAAATGTACTAAGGCTGGTTTAAGCACTTCTAAGCTAATTTATCTAATTACGTTTTAAAAGGCAGCTACCAGGTCGTCTTACAATCTGCAGACAGGAGGAAAGTTCTACCCCTTTGAAATAATTCTTTAGTCTATTAAATTTTAAGCCTCTGCACATTTATCACTGAGTACAATCACTGTGGTATTTTAAGTTTAAAATTAAACTTGCAGGATATAGATTCTGCGAAATATCTACGACAGGATGTTTTCTCAGGGTACTTAGTTTGCAATGCACACACAATTCCTGACTTCAGGTAACTTCTGTTACATGATCACAAAAAGAACATCTAAAGCCGCCCACTAAGCAAGTCTGCCATTGCCTTCACCTTAAAGGAATAACATCAGCTCAAAATTTACAGCTCACCGGGTTGCTGTATAATATATTTTAATTATTTGACAATACACGTATAAATCATTGCATTTCGTTCCGGTGTGAGGTCTTGTCGGGATCAGCGGGTGTTTTTTTATTTAACTTCGCTTAGGTCGGGGGAAGGCAGTCCATATATTCTCATCAGTGTAACCAGTGTAAACCCAGTCGAGGTAGGCCTTGAGAGGATACCTGTACTATTATAATATGTAAGCCTAAGGATGTGTCTGTGGTTGGCAACCTGAAGAATTAACCTATCCAGCCCAACAAAGAGAATGTGCTGGCCACGACTCGACTAAATGTTACTTACAGATCGAGAAACTTACAATCGATTTTTTATTTATTTCCACACCTTAATGCCGCATTTTTCTGACGTTCATAAAGACTATGAATGCTGTTAATGCATGGGTGATAATAATTAAGAAATGGTGATATATAAAGATAAACGAATGGGATATGTATAGAGAGATGCAAAATGAATGTATAACAGCACTCCAAATAGGATAATAAGGTCTCAAAAATGACGGCCAGATACACTAAAATTTAAAGCACAACCTTGTTATCATATACGAGGTGCGATCGGAAAGTTTCTAGACTGCGCCTATAAAAACCTGTACACTTATCTCAGGTATTAAATTCATCCATCACCCTCGAAGTAGTTCCCCTGGGAGTGAACACAACGATCCCAGCGCCGCTGCCAAGCCTGGAAGCATCCCTGGAAATCTTTCTTTGTCAGCCTGTCAAGCACCATCTGCGATTCTGCCTGAATCTCTTCTATCGTCTCAAATCTCCTTCCCTTTAGCTGAATTTTCATCTTTGGGAAGAGGAAGAAGTCACACGGAGCTTAGAAAGGAAGTTGGGGTCGGTTCTTGCAAGATCTTTGAGCTCCTGACAAACGAGAAGTCGATTCTGCTTCTGGTCCTCAGACAGGATGCGTCGCATGTGGAGTTCTTCCTTTAGAATCAGCTGACAGGTCCCATAGCCTATCCCAACAATGTCGCACAAGTCTTTGATGGTACGACGTCGATCTTCGTAACTTTTTCGGGCGTTGTGCTCGAAGATGGTCGTCCAGAACGCTCGTCATCATCGACAGAGGTTCGGCCGGCCCTTTTTAAAACGTGAATGCCACACAAAAGTTTGCGGACTCCCCAAATGTTTGCTTTAGCATTTCATAGGTTTCCGTAGCGGTTTTGGCGAGTCTTTGGCAAAATTTGATGCACACGCGCCATTCCGAAATCGCAGGAGGGTCGGTGTAATGCACTACCAAAACGCCCGTAACTAAGAAACAAATGCTAATTCGATGATGCCGGCTGGCACACTGATTCACTATGAATGTAGGCCGCACCCCCTAGCGGCAGAAGCTCGTACTACATCCGGTTCGCCCTCTATTGACACAGTCTTGAAACTTTCCGATCGCACCTCGTACTATCATTTACACGACCTACAGCCGTCCCACTTATACGCCATGTAGGCGCTTGGGGGGAGAGGTTGTATAGCTCCCACTCATTCTTGACCTCGAGACTACATCCGGGTGAGTGGTCAGCATCAAGCCCCGACATCGCTTTACCCCCGGGAAAGGACCCCAGTACCCACTAGACAGGAGGCTAGGTGGGCCCCAGAAGCGGTCTGGTCGCAGAAAATCTTAAGTCCGTAGGCTTAATGTTAACAAGTAGGCCAGTTCGATCGGAGCACGTAAAGCCTTTCTTGACGCAAGTTTATAAATCGTCAATATAAATGAACAAGCGTGGGTGTAGATGGTTTTAGGGCCGAATTCTACTCGAGTAAGAAGTGTTACTGCTTGCAACCGCGAAGACAGAGGCAGTATGTTCCTCGGAACCGTTGGTGTAGGCCCAGAAGCCTACGCGACACAGCAGCTAAGAACAGCACCGTCTGAGATCGATCTTTTGCTTCAGATGACGTGTAGAATACGTTCTCGAAGTCTGGCCATTATGTGGTGGGACACCATGTTACTGCGGAACTCACCTGTATTTATTAGACCTAATGTTTGATTCAAGGGCTTGAGTTTCTGCAGTTTCAGAACGCTTTTTACAAAAAAACTCATTTGAAGTTCTTAATGTAGCATAGTTCAAGCCTGTACCAAATACTCGGTTCCTGGTTGTTTCTAAGCTGAAATTTAGACGTGCACGAACAATTCTAGCTGTGTTATTAAAGCACGTAATTAATGAACTTGAGTGGATTTAGCTTTCAGGAAGAGAATTAAGTTTTCGAATAAGTTCGGGTTCCATTCTATTCCGTGCAAGATGTTATTTTAGATCTGGCATCACAAAATTCCAGTCTCGCCATAGCTCCGGCACCGCCATTACCATACACATGGGACGGAGCATCCACGCCTCACGTTTATGGCCTCTATAAGTGTCAGTGTTTCCCCGTAAGTTACCCAGGGCTAGACCTTATTACAGCGTTATTGTACACCTTTCATATAAATAATATTCTTTATTCGAGTCGCTTTCTCTCATCAGACGTTTTGGATGAGATCTACAAGACACGGTAAGTTTCAGATATATTTTTTTTCTCTCTCTCTACAACTGCTTGTTCTGAAAAATGCATTTATTATTTTTCTCATTTTGAACTCGCTTCCAACCCCGGAAAATATATTCACAAAGAGCTCTTTCAATGAGTCGTAAAACGCCAAGTCTGTTTCTTTTCGATAATGTACTCTCATCTTTCTAGATTGTGTATAAGGCAGGATTTTAACTTTCATGTTATACCAGTGTTCGTCCTTTTCATAATGGTCTGCATGTGACAAAAATGTTAGAAGAACTGAAAAATAAATCATATTTTTTTCTTCAAAGTCAAACTTACTTTTTTAAAAAATTAAATTAATGACCAAACAGTAATATTTCAGCATCAGAGGGCTATTAATTATTATTCTTATTCATGTTATTTACATAATCTTCATATATTCCTTGACTCAACTGATCAATCCTTTGTCACCTTAATTTCTCTTTTCCGAGGATTTACGTGCTTATGTTTAACCTTTGTTCATATATGTTTCTCTTTATACACTGAGGAGTAAATCTTTCTTCACTCGTCTGCCAATTTAACCGCCTTTTAAAATACATATATTTTCAGGAAGATAAATGTCTTCTGAGATGTTGCGTCGTTTATTACTGTACAAACGGACCCACGAATGACGCTAATTGCCTGCATGATGATAAGGGTGAGACCCTGAAATATTCAATTATAATCACACTTTATTCATGTAATTTGCAGCAGAGTGCCCCACTTTTAGGGTTCCTAATTGTAAAAATATTTCGAAACCCTTACTGATACCATAATGTCAAGTCGAGGTTCGCATCTTACCCAGGCAGATACAATCCACTGCAATGCTTAATCACGTATCCTACTTTACCTCCTCTGCATAAAGTACAACTTCACTGTTTCTTGTTTCAGATATCCTGAAAAATCACACTGACGTCGTCTTTGGCCCCAACAATATGCATTCGTTCTATTTGACCACTGGAAGATGATTATGAGAATTTAGTTCTTAGACAACACATACCAGTACCTATACATAGTAATTTGTAATTTATGATAAAATTAACTCCATGGAACACATTCCTTCTTGAGAAGCCAATTGTCGCACGACTAGTCAAGAAATTTCCCGCCAATTATGGGACCGGAAGACACATTATCGTTCTCAAGAGCTCGCCACTGTTACTTATCTTCAGCCATATGAGTCCACCTCCCATGCTATTTACCTAATATACATTTTAATATTATCGTCGAATTTAAATCAAAAAGGTACATAAGGAATTCAATTTTGTGTTTTTTTCATGTAGGTCTACCTAGACGACCTGCACATCATCACTAAATACATCACGTATCGGCATGAAATAGGCCTACGACTGATATCTCGCAAATTAAAATACAAGGTTTTATTTAAATAACATCCTTAAAATAACACGGTAGGTTATATTAGACACGGGAAGTTTTTGCTCGAATATAAAATAACCAAGCCACAGCCTTATTTGGATAATGTTTAATTTGTATTTCAGTAAACAAAATTAACGTGCTTTTCAGTTCATAAATTTTAATATGATAAGCAATCTTAAATTCGCGTAGGCTAATTATAAAAATAACTTAACTATGGAAACTTGGCCTTCGTAGTTGTAAATGGGCCTGTTTTATTCTGAACAAGAACTGAGGAGATAAATAAGAGAAGAACAATAACTTCTAAACAAGTAATTCATTTTACAGAAGTGATGGTATGAGCAATTTTAAACTGCATAAATCATAAAGCCAGTGGCATCCATTTTTTTATTTGTACATGTCCGTGTGTGTCGCTTGATCACGTAAAATCGTTAAAGCTCTCAAGCACATAAATGTTCGTACAAAGCCGACGTGCAATATCACCGCTATTATAACGTTTGAAAAGACGACTTAGGCTAATTATTAGGAAGTTAATTTGTTTATTATCAATTTATATAACTTCGCTGTCAGTAACTCCTACTTTATTGCTTGGGATGTAGGGCGATTAATGAATCTTAAAGGGCACAGAAGAAAGAAGCGTGGAGTGATTTAAGGTACTACCCCGGAATTTTCGTGGAGGGATTGAGGAAAAGCACAAAACCCTCAGTATGGATAGCCGGTCTCCGGTTCGTAATATGAAACCAGGGTCTCCCGAATATAAAGTGCTAACCACTCGGCACCGACGTTCGTGTTCTTAATATTGTAGTGGGAGCGTAATAATCTATGAAGACAATAACATTCACAAATTACACAATACAACGAAGGATGCGGTCAGAAAACTAAACATTTATTCAATCAGTTTATATTTTGTCGGTACATCCACATAGAAGCTTAGGCCTACCTTATAAATTGTTAGGATACTGCCTCGACCGAAAAGCGTTTCAATATGCAAGTGGACAAGTGAATGGATATCCATCGTGCAGCTACAATAACACTAACCATAACACAGTCATTCTATGCCACGGTCAGAAATGAAGATGATGCTGTTAATGTATAATAAGAACGACACACTAGACCAAAAAATTAAACATTCACACACGTCCTGCCTCGTCATGTGTTGACACTGAACATGAGTGTGTGTAATCAACTGACGTTTCGAAACTTGTGCTGATAGACAGCAAGCGAACTAAATCTAACTGTAAATGGGCCTGTAGGCATAAGTGCAGTATGTCATCCAATCCCCAAAACTAAAATAAAATTAACCAATATCATCGTCGCTGGAGCCGTCAGACCTGTTAGATGTGAGTAGCTGTGACTTAAGATAAAACTTGCAAGCCGAAATCTCTTATAACATGAACATTAAGCCCTACAAAGACACAAACCATGAGGAATCAGAGGCGTAGAATAATTTCATACCTAGGCCTATCATCAAATCGAGCCCTGATCATAACTAAACTTACTAACAGCCAACATGACGACCTAACTAACTAACTAACTAGATGGCTTACCGAACCCGAAGGTACATCACCGAACAAACCAAAGCCCTCCACCGGACCCTGTCCTGGGCCACCAACATCCAGTCTCCTTCGACTCTTATCTCCCATACATCCCGCCTGAGATTATCCTCCCATCTACGTCTAGGTCTCCCCAGCGGTCTCTTCCCCTCAGGTTTCCCAACCAATACCCGGTGCACACCTCTTGTCTCATCCATGCGCGCTACATGCCTCGCCCATCTCATTCTTCTCGACTTAATCACCCTGACAATATTGGGGGAGCAGTACAGATTTTACTTTAATTTTCAGGTTCTTAGAAACCAGACGGGAAGACAAAATATTTTGAACTGAGAAGTAGCAAGCATTTCCAGAATTTAATCTCCTCCTAACTTCCTCATGTGTGTCATTTTGATTTGTTATTGTTGTTCCAAGATATTTGAACTTTGTAACCCTTTCAAAGGACTTATTAGCTACCCTAAGATAATTTTGCCCGCCTGTCTGCTGATGACGAGATACTAACATGTACTTAGAACATGACGGCCTAGAAAAATTAAAGTCAACGTGACAACCCTCTATAGGTAGGGTTGGCCTGATTTCGACAGAGAGTCGGAACACTTATTGTGTGTCCAAACAAGTGCTATTTGTTCTGAGAATGTTTAGCGATGGCATGCAAACTACTTATAAATGTAGTATAGAATGAGATAGGCCTATATAATGGCTGTGAAAAGTGAGACGAAAGAGAGGTGATTTAAACCAAGTTCAGGCATCAAATAGATAGGAATGTTAATGACACACCGTTGCACATAAAACAGAAAATTCGTGCAATTGTAATTGAGCAAAGTGAAATAAGACAAGATTTGAAGCTGTGCAGTCATCAGGTAACGAAGTGTTGCAATGGTAATGTTGAAAATAAGATGGCTGTCTTTTGGGTTATAGCGCCGCGTAGTCTGCTAGATCGACGTTCATACTCGTTGCCGTGAGAACCTTGCTCTCACAATGACAAAAGGGTTTAAGTTAAACTTGAAAGTCACCAAAACAAGATGCAATGGCTATACGTTTTAACATTAATCGAAATAAATAAAATATTGGCTGCCCTAAGAATATGTGCATTGCTCTCGCCAACGCTTTGAATTAATTGGTGGAGTTGGATTGACCAGGTTACGGGAAGAAAATATTGGATTTTTTTTTCCTATGAAGGAACACACAAGCTCCAAACTACTCTGAGCCACGGATTGAGACCACAAAATTATAAACTTATATAGACCTGCTCATACATAAGCACTTAAGTTCAATCAGTTTTATTAATGCTTATTTTAAATTGTCACTCTTATTTCTATAAATACCTATAATCAAACCAACAAAACTTACACAGACAGAAAGGTAATATTAGATAATCTCCTTATGCACAAACTACTTGGAAGTTGTTTCGCAGAGTTCTGCTCGATATTTAGAGAAACGCTCTTTCAAACGATATGGTATACATCATACTATCCCTCAGGTAGGTTAAGGCCCTGTCGCGCTTTAGAGACAGCTATGCAGAAAGTCCATAAATTTGTCGGGCAGTTTTAAACCCTCTCTTCTACGTCTGAGACAAGTTAATCGTTCTGCAACGTCCGTAAATTGTCCACGGCGACCATCACCATCCCGATACTATGTTGTTATTATGTATGCCAACCACAATACAGAGACCTCTTTAACTCTTGGGTCGTTTCGAGTCAGTGAAGTAATCACACTTGTTGAATGGAGCAGCTCGTAAATGGTATTGTATTTTAACGGTTATTACAAAAAACAGCAGGCCTATTAACTGCCGTAACCATTTCGATGCTGAAGGATACCACGTAATACCCATTTTCATGACAGTGGACGTAAAAAAGCTCCACAATTAGGTCCTCCTTTAATAAAAAAGCTCATTACCTGATTTTACCCGCAGCAGTATAACTCTCCTCTCCCCCCGCTTCAGATACATACGATGTCCAACAGCATGAGATTTGTGCAATTGTGCTTGACAGGACGAGCTCAGTAATTAATTTCAGCATTCGAGTACTTTGAAGATGACATCCTTCTGGGACTTCATCGCTCTGATGATGGAATCTGTACTAACCTCTAAAAAATCGGTAAACTTCTACACGACGCAATATCCCAGAAGTTACCATCTTTATTCTCGATGCCATAAAAACCTGAAACCTCACTTCGAGTATTTCGTCAACAGAAATAAATTATTTTAAGCATATTAACCACAGTAGTTTGGCCAGAATTCTAACCTTACCTTGCACGCAGTAGCTTCATGTAGTGTTTACAATTATTTCCACTTATAATACTCTTCACGATGACCATCACATGCACGAATTAAAATTTGTCAAATACGGACGTCTGACAGACATACTTCAAACACACCCCATGAATTCCGTTTTCATCAAGGTATGATCGTGTAATATCAACATAAGCCAAGATGGCATAATGCACAGCCTATTTGATAATTTCCGATGCTAGATTAGAATGGCACGAAAGTCCAACATTCCACGGTACAATTCAATTCCCTCACGCGCCGCTCAGTGGCCACGTCTGAAAAATAGAAATGCAGGTTATAAAGTGCATACTTTAACATTGTGATAACATGTTGGGTGTTCAGAGGCGTCAATTCGGGGAAGAAATTCAACTATTCGGCAATCCGGGTGTCTCCAAAACGTTGTGGTTCTGCCTTCGCAGTTTTATTATGTTTAATTACCGTGAAAGAATCAAGTTCGTTATAAATACACTTTTATAAAGACAGGAAGCATGGCGGAATAAATAGTCTGCGTGTATATATTATATAGTAGAGACGATAAAACCTACAATTCTCTGACGGGATTCGAACCGAATACGAAGCAGTCGTCCCAATGATTACACCATAATGGGTAAAACAACAAATGCTCTGACATGTCGGTTGCATTAATTATGAGATTATAACTACTTACATAAAAGTGTCCTTGATAAGCTAACAGTCGCTCAGCTAATAAAAAAATTCCCTTTTATGTAACCCAGATGTTCATTGCCATGTTCACAAGGCTCAATGAAACTTTCTGCAATATGCTGGTTTTTATTGTGACGAGTTGATTAGTTGCTAACTCGACACCCATTCCCGAGGACAATTCATTTTCGGATGTCAGTAATGGCTTATACAGTATATTCACAGCTGCCCTTCATATCTAGAAGCCTTAAGGACAGGAATAATATTTATTACAAACTTTGGTACTGTATTTTCAACGCAGGTCTAATTCAGTTCCTTGAAGAATATTATCATGATTCCAGTCAAATACTCAGTAAAGCCTAACCGATCATTCAGGTTGTGACATCATGCTGCCAAGCCTATTACACAGTGGCAGTAATGGACAAACAATGAGGACCAGTAAATGATTAGATGCGGATGCCAAAATATATATGGAAAAAATCCTGACCCACTCGACCCTTGCTTCTAAAACTCCACAAGAGATAATCATAAACATTGATTAAAAATAAGGCAGCTAATTGGACAGCTTTTATTTACACTTAATAAACAATATTATAATTAACATTTCATTAGCATATGACAGTCTTTCTGGTTTGTTACATAAAAATTATATAAAAAAATCTCACGTTTCCTCTCTTTAACAAAAATTTGTAACATATTACATAATATTACATTTCAGGTCTTCATCAATTCTTAGGTTATTTCTCTACTTCTAAAAATCAGTCAAATCACTACAACTAAAATAAATACAATAATAACTAAACATCACGGCAAATTATCACTGATTTACTTCAAGTCTGACACATTTTCTAACCTCTTATTCTTGTTCAGCTTCCAAAGTTGAGGTTTGGGTCGTATCTGTAAAAAAATATTATAGATAATTAACATTTAACAATTTTACATCAATGAAAATGAAAAATGGTCTTCATTTTAGCTTAGAAGGAATTTATGTATAACACAGTGAAACACCAATAAAGTATCACATTAATGAAAAATTTAGAATAAAATACTTTACTACTCTCTGTTCAACTTGCTATATATGTATACAAAATTATCATGAAATTTCATTAAACGACAACTTGAAATAAAGATATATCAACATTTTGGTATGTTCAGCAAAATAAAAATGATGAATATCACTAAGTCACACAAGAAACACTATCCTTCAGTACTCCAATAATATATACAATAACATAAGATATGTGCAATTAAAAATTAAATCCGTGGCATAAGACCCCTCTGAGGGCCAAAGCAAACTAGCTGGATGCTGGCCTCACGTTCACATGCCTAAGCAGAGGTGAACGATCATCGAACCAGATATAGGGCGACGTGTGGTCAGCACGACGAACCCCCAGCCATTGCTAGCTTTCCTGACCGGATTACGCTACTCATTGTAGCTCCCCAATTTCCTCACGATGCTGGGTTGGCACCGGTCCCATACACTGGTCAAAAGCTCATGAGAAATTTCTTTCCCCGAGACTCGAACCAGCGCGCATTCCGTATCACCAGTCCGAAGCATGATGCCTCAGACCGCGCGGCTACGGCGCGGGACAAGATATGTGCAATACTCATAAAAAAAAAATTACTCGTGCTTGCTGTACGTGAAGATGCTGCAAATCCACAATTGGGACTAGGGCTGGTCGCCCATGAGCACACTGAAAAGGTACTTGACACTCAGATAAGTTTTTCAGAAGGACTTCACATTCCTCAGCATATAAGTGGTCACCAAACTTCACAGATCCTGAAACAGATACTCTAGAGTTACAATCTGCTTTAAAATAACGTCTCATAAAAGTAACAACTGGCTTTATTCATGGTTTGATGATTCTTCTTCTTCTATGGCTCTCCAGTCCATATTCAGTCCATGGCCTCCTCAATTCTCCTCTTCCATTCGGTCCTCTGTTAGGTCCGTCTGTCCGAGGCTTTGATTGAGGTTTCGAAACATCTTCCTTTTTACGGTACAAGGTTGTTAGCCTTGCGACCAACCCCCCAACCTGGAGGACCACTTACACAAAGACTTCATTACATTTTCACAGTTCACATTTCTTAGATAGATGACTCTAGGCAGACTGGGTTACTAAAGTGAATATAATGCAGCAGTTCAGTTCAAGTTCTTTCAAACTTAAATTCATAGAATTTACGGTATTTACAACAAATTTTCATTCTGTACATATCACCTGTCTGAGATGGTGTTCTACTTCTCAGTGGACTAAAACAAGATGTTGCTTTGCCTTACTGCTTTCCAATTGCTCTAGAATGTGCCATTAGGAGAGTAAAAAAGAAATGTGAAGAGTTGGAACCGAAGTTCCTAAATCAGATACTCATCTTTGTCGATGACATTAATTTTTTAGTAAGAATAAGAGACCCAATAAAAAAAGGTAACAAACCTAGTAACTGGCATAACTTTGGTATTGCTGCACACTTTTTGTCATGGCAGTTCTAATGACTGCTGTTTACTTTTGAAATCATAAACAAAGACCTGTTTCATCATACATTATGATAACTTTTGTAAAAAGTTTAATTAGTTTCTGTGCAGTCAAGCAAGTCAGAAGCCAGACAAGTGATTTCTGTTTTTGCATAAGTCATGGGACCTACTTCGCTGAAATTTGGCTACTTACTGACATACATAAAACACGTTATAAACTATGACCTGCAAGAAATAAAAGCCATCTAGTTTGACGCACAAGTTACATATAAATTCTAAGTAGACTGCAACAATTTCTCAAAAAATTTAACACCATTTTGCAGCAGAACTTTTAGGTTTAACTATTTAATAACAGAGATTTTCACGAGCTTCTAGCCTTGGCCTTGATGGCATGATAAGTTTGCCATGTTCATACATACAGTCACTCGGTATCACTTCGTTAGATTGGATTACTAACAATTTGTGCACCTAAACTTCATTTAGACCACCTACCTCTGCAAGCTTCAGAGCTGATGACCGACTGCAGAATGGTAGGCAGCCGAATTGCAACACCTCTTGTAGTCAGAATGGAATCAACCTGTTCCCTAATCATGCTCTCAAGAAAACCATTCAGTACTGAAAGTCCTCGACCATGCATCTATAAAACAGATATCATGTCCAGCATGTCAACATGGCTTGCAAGTTAATCAAGAACACCAAATTAGTTCATCCATACTAGATGAAGAGTGTCTGATAACAAAGTGATGAGCAAAATATCTGGACCTAAGACACAAGTGACATGAGATTGGGGAGAGGGGCATGGCTTTATGATGATGTGTTTCATAATCTGTACTTCAACTAATATTGTTTGCACGACCAAATCAACGAAAAACAAAAGGCAAGACAGGAAGGACATACTGGGGAGAAAAAATACACTATATTAGCAAGAAAACCCTCAAGTACCAAAATACATCAAATTGTATACCAAATTTTACTACATATAGGGTAGCTAAAAGAACTCTTAAGTAATTTCTCATAAGTATAACCAACCTCTCTTTCTTCCCGTGCCAGCAGACAAGCTGGAACACTTGTTATTTGTATGCTAGTATCATCTAATATTTCAAATTTAAGACCAAGTTTTTCAAAATCCTTTTGGAAACATGAAATAATTCTAACTTCTTTGTTGCTCATACATAAATTAATATGGGGATTCACATCCATTGTCTTGAATTCTGAATCACAGCCTTCAACAAGATAATCTGCAAAACAGGATAACAGACCTCTCATAATTAATAATAAACCTATCATAAATGTAAGGATGGAATAAGATTATCTACTGTCTACACAAACATTCCTAATGAATGACAATACAGTGAAGATTATAATATGCAAAGCCAGTTTGGTCAAGTATGTTAGACTAAGAAGCAGATCAATGAGCATGTTCAAGACAAATAAAGAATCGGAAATTCTGAAAGTATGTCTAAAATGGACATCAGTCATGGAAAGAAATGGTGCAGGAATAGCTAATGAACTAGCCAAAACACATTATTCTGATTAAATTGGAGAGCTTGTGGACTGTTCAAATACACTGAAAATCAGGGCAAATTACACAGAAAAATAAAGTGTGTGTAACTATTGTGTAAGCATTTTATCAGAACTTATGATAAAACTATCTAACATCAACCATATACACAAATGAAATATTACTCTAAGTGTACGAACCTTTCATCAGACTTTCAAGTCTAATGCGTTCGTGAACTGCATGCTGATCAAACAAGACAATCACATTCTGACTTTCTCCACTCCTTGGACCAACTACCGTCACAATAAATTTGTTATCCAACTGTCCCAGAACCTAGAGACAACAATCAGTATTGTTTCAGTCATTTATTGAACCTCAAGTCAGTCAAGCAGAAGGAGAAGCGAATGGGTAGCAGCTGTTCACATTCATGTTCACGTCTCTGAAGCATGTCTAGACAAGACGATTAATGGATAATATTCAGAAATTTGAGATGGATGGATGTAGGTGGAATGTTCATAACTCAGGAGTGACTGCATTCAAAATAGCTGTAAATTGCACTGAATATGTATAAAAAAGGAAACGTGTGTTGCCGAGTCTCTAAAGTTTTATATTATTTTGTGTGATGTGTTGTTTTGTTGTCTCTCATTGTTTTGTTGTGTCTTATTGTTTTGTTGCATCTTATTTTTTTTGTCTTATTGTTTTGTTGTGTCTTATTGTAGCTCCACTGCCACCGGGTAAAAACCCATTTGCAGTTAATAATAAATAATAATAATAAATAACAAATGACTGACTTGTTATAGGAACACTGTATTGGATAATGTCCATTATCTGAGGTATATTTGATATACAACATTTAAGGAGTTGGTTCTACTGTGGTCTTCAGATTATTACGATGCTGACTTTTTTATATCATTAGTGACATTGGTAAGAACTGAACCCAGGACTTTTTAAATGCTTGGCTACAATGCTAACCATAAGACCACTGTGGTGGCCCAGAAATGGTTTTACTTATAATTGTACTCACATAACATATTCAGTTTTCCTATTCCATAGTAGACAGCCATATGCACTTTGTCAACTGATAGACTGTTCTGATGAATACCAATTCTTTCGGTTTCCTAATGACTGCATTATAGAATCTTCTTTGCTCATGATTTCTGCCTCATTCCAAATGACCCTCACCCCATGAGTGTTCTACTATTTTGGACTTCAATATTTGTTGTTTGTGTTTGGTGATTCTAGTGTTAAGTGATCTTCCTGTCTCTCCTATATATATTTTTTCCTGCATTCCAATCTTGGGTTTAGTCTTCATGATTATACCTGTAGTGTAGTTTGTGGTCTGAATTCTGCATGTATTTTTAAATCTTCCCGATTCTGTAAACTTTTTCTGGTACCCTCTGGATGTACAATAATACCATAGTACCTTGTGTGGTTTCCAGACTGGTAGGCAAAACCCAGAAAAAAGCCGTACCAACAAGACACGACAATCAAACTCCTGAAGATAGGAGTACAGCCAACTCCAAAATGCTCATGTGTATCAAATATACCTAAATATACCTCACACAATGGACAATGGCTGACTAAGTTTTCCTAAAATGTCTGCCGTTATTCATCTTTTTTGCAATTATTATTGAGCAGAGTTTGGACAAGACACTTCTTCAAATAGTTCCAAAATGTAACAATAAGTTTCCTCTGAAGCCTAATAAAAATTAACAAAAATATCAAAATGTAGAAAACATTAAGTCACAGCCATTAGATATAAGTTTCTAATAACAAACCTTCAAATTTGAGAAGATGTCCTTACTAAAGGTGTATGGATAGATAACATTGTATACTTTCACTATACTCCTGGGAAGCTCCTCGATACAAGCATTTGGCACTTCTTTCTCACAATATTGCAACTGACAGTCTGAATCTGCTAGCAGCTTCTGCACCAAGTCCCTGCAATCTTCACAAAGCACAAGACTCTTACCATCTTTCCCATTCTACAAAGAATATCTGATTAAATTGTATTTAATTACAGTTCCTCTTATACGTATGTTAATCCTGTTAATTACACTGTAATTAATGAATTATTTATTTGAATTTACTTACTTGGTATTGCTATACTCATATTGTCTAATGTGTTCAATTAGTAGTCATCTAAATATGATACAAGGAAAATACGAATCTCTAAGATATTGCAATCTGAAGATCATCTGGTAGTTCAAATGGTTACAGCATTTGTCCATATGGAGTCTTCTTCAAGTCTGATTTCAATTACAATTTGTACCACATTATAAACAACCTAACACTTTTCACCAAGTTTCAAACAAAAATCAATGCACTTTCCATTTGACGTAGCAGGAACAAGTATAAAAACAGCAACAAATCTAAGTGGATACTTGTATTATAACATTGAGGAATATTATTTCTGCATTTCATATATGAACTTCAAAATGACATAAAAAAACAATCAGAACATCTTTAAAGGGACCACAAATTTTATGGAATTCTCAATAACTGTGTATTAACTTCAGCTATCTGCAGGCAAGCAGCGATCAAAGATGTACAACACACATTACAACACATGTAATATATATATATATATATATATATATGGTATTGCTCAAAACGTCCACACATTAATACTATGAATAATAACTATACTCTAAAACTTTCGTAATAATTAATACTTATAAACAGAGAACATGGAAAAATGTTCAGTAACATGAAACACAAATATGGCAGTCTTCTTTATAATCTGGTAGAAGTTTACTGACTTTCACAGGTGTTCATTGAAGCTTATGTAATGGTTACTCAATTTTATTCCAGATGCTAGCAAAATTAAATCATGGCATGGGGAAGATTAAAAATGTACAAAATTTCAGTTGGAAAAACCTGAAGGCAAGATATCTAGAAACACCCAGGCATAGATGCGAGGGCTTCATAAATAAAGTGTGTGAAAGGGTCGGGACTAGAGTCAACCGACTTACGACAGGGTCCTGTTCCAGGCCCTTGTAAACACAGTAATAATCCTGGATCCATAAAGATGTGTGCTTCAGTTTCTCAGGAATGGCTCTGCTCTGTGGAATTATTTAGTTAGCTATACCTGACAAAATTACATTATGAAAATTAATACAAAATCACATAAGTAAAGAATGAGCCGGGATAGCTCAGTCAGTATAGTGACTAGCTACGGGCTGGACGACCGGGGTTCGATCCCCGACGGGGGCAGAGGATTTTTCCTCTAGCCTCTGCATCCAGACCGGCTCTGGGGCCCACCCAGCCTCCTCTACAATGGGTACCGGGGGCCTTTCCCGGGGGTAAAGCCGGCCGGGGCGTGATGCTGACCACTCACCCCCATCTAGTGCCGAGGTCAAGAAAGAGAGGAGCTATACCTCCACTCACCCCAAGCGCCTGTATGGCACGTAGCGGGACAAACTTTACTTTACATAAGTAAAGAATGCCCATATTATTTCCAGTATGTGCAACAATAGAGCAATTGTTAGCCTCCAATGCACTCCTTTCACAACTCACAGATATAATTACTAGTTGAGGTTTTTACGATGGTAAAGATGTCAAAGGTGGTCTTCTGGTTTGTGATGCTGCATGGATTTGTAGGTGGGTACCAATGTTTCAGAAGAACATACTGCTTCCATCTTTAGGATGTCACAACCCAGAAGACCACTGGCAGTTTTGGACACGGTGCAGCCTACAAAATTATTGAAACATCTGAAGAATGTCACAATGAATGAAAGGTAAGTTTACTGGCAAATTGTATAAAAAGGCAAAAGTTATTTATGATAAAGCCATAGTAAAAACTACAATGATCTTGGCCTAGATACACACAGAAAATCTTACTTGTTCTCTTTGGTTCTTGTACATCTTTCCACTTGACGCTTGATAATTCATCCATTAAGCTGTAACTGTCTGTAACAATATTGCACAGCACCTGATGTGAAACAGGAGTCAAATTTTTCTCTTCTGATTCCTCATAGGATTTGTTCACACCCTTTCTTAAAACAGGTGACATCCCTTTGGGTAAGAACGCAAATCTTTTACTCATTGAATATAAATTTTGAGTCATCACATGGTTAGGTACAGCGTAGGATGTCAATCCACTTTCTACGTGAACAAAAAATATTTTACCCTTTGGATCCAATCTTTGTTCCCATTCTTTTGAACGTTTCATATCAACATCTTCTGCTGAATGGCTTATTTTTTCTATTTCCTTGCATACATTCATTCCAACAGTACTATTTTTAACTACGTCATCTTGTCCAACAACGGTAGCATAATTTTCTTGCTTGTTTGCGTCTGATCCTGCTATATTATTCATAATCCTGTCAAATGCTTCATTTAGATCTTGAGTGGAAACGGTATTAGACATATTTACTTCAGATAATATTAAATTGCTTTCATATGGTTCATGTGTACGTGTGGCAACATTCAGATTATGTTCCTCAGTGCAGTTTCTTTTTGCATGTGTATATGGGCAATCAACTTCACATCTTCGTTTTCTGTCCAACAGATTAGACTGCATTTCCCTTAATTTATTTCCATTTATCGCTAAACTTGCTGCAGGATAAACACATTCATTCAGTTTTATCTTTTGTTCAGCTTGGTGACATTCAATTTCACTTTCTGTAGTATTTATATCAGTCATCTGCCCACACGTAATTAAATCAGTATTTAACAATCCATTTTCACTTTCTCTGTCACAAATGTTGGCATTATTTGTTGATTTATTTGAATTGCACTGAGTTGATTCAGAAAATGAATGTGTTTCAGAGTGTTTACAAGAACTGCTTTCAGAATTAAAAATGTTCTGCCTTAAGGTTTGAGTACAATCATTTTCAATAAAGCTATTACTGCCCGGCACTCCTTGATTTGTGTTATTCCTTGATGGCAAGCGGTCATTTAAGAATGAACAGTGTAGTCCGCTAAATACATTTTCAGCATAAGACAGTGTGTCTTTTGTTAAAACAGATGTATCATTTGCCTTCACTAAACTGAAAGTTTCAGCATTAACATCATTTTTGACAGTCCTTGATAATGAGTCTTTAAAGAATGAGGAATTCTCTTGAGCACAACACATTTTTCCTACACTAGGCACTTCCTGTGTACTTTCATCATTCATACAGTTATGAGAAGTTAATGCTCCACAATGTTCAGTATTCTTCGGTGACAATTCTTTAGATGACAGTAATTGCCCATGTCCAGAAGATATCTTTTCCATTAATAGAAGCTCTGAAGCTTCTTCACGAATGCATTTATAATCACTTGATATTCTACATTTTATGGTGCTACTTGGTAAAGACCATTTAGAAAATAACTGTTCTTTTTCACAGGATATACTTTCAGAATTATTTTTGCCAGTATCATTAATTTGATTTGTTTCATTATTTGCATCTGAGTAATGGCTTTTTGAAACTTCTTGTACTATTGTACCTGTTGGTAATATTTTCTGTAGCATGTTAGTTTTCTCAACAGAATCAACATTTTCTGTCTCTGAAACATTATTTTCATTTCCTTCTGAATTTGCATTATTTTTATTACTAGCAGAATGAGAAATATAACAAATTTTTAATGTACTGATGACATCTGATAATGCAGCAGATGAATCTGTATATACTTTCTCACGATACACATTTTCAGAACTTGGTTCTTTACAAAAGTAATTATTCATTATGCCTATTGTTCTAGTTTCTACTTCATTCAAATCCTTCCCAAAAGGAACAAAAATGTCATCAGTTCCAACAGTCACATTTCCTTCCTCATTCTCACTAAATAACAATCCTGAACAGTACGCTTCTCTGTCAGCTTCCTTCCCATTAGAAGAAACTGCTAAGCTGTTCCGGGAACACAGGTTTCCTGAATCTTGATTACGAACTATGTTGCAATTATGCAAGGAGAGGTCAGAACTTGAATCACTGACTATAATTTTACAGTTGGGTGTTTGGTGAAGACATGAAAATGATGAGTTGCAGCTGCTACCAGAACTTGGAACAATAGTATCATTACTGCCTTCTATTATTTGAGGCATTTTTCCATCCACAGCTGTCTGCGAGATTTTACCATCCACTCTGTTCCTGCCTTCTTGCCTGTCAGGAGACAAGTATTCCACAGTCTTTTCCTGTCCTTCAAAGGATAAACAAGATCCTTCCAGCCGTTCTTTTGATAATGTATTCATCTTCCAATTTTCACACTTTGTAATTGAATAGCAAGTTTTTCGCTTCAAAGATTCTTCAGAACAGTTGTTATGAATATGTTGTGCATACATATCTTTTGGAATATTTGTAGGTTTAGAAAGTCTCTTATTTTCGGAACAATTTTTGTTAAAAGATGACATATTTATACGTCTCCTTTTTGCGAAGCACGGCTCCATTTCATTACCAGATTCAACATCCGCTTCACTGCCCGAACTGAAAATAATACTTTTTCCAAGTTGCTGTCTAGACACAGCGTAGTCCGATACAAACACCACTTGTGAAATTCCTCTTGCACAATCACTCGCATAGTGATTTTTCACAATTTCTGAATTCTGTATATTTTTCTTTCTTAATTTGCTTTTACATATCATATCTGAATTGCTGTCGAAAAGTTTTTTTATATCCATGCAGCCTAAGTGATGCCTCATTTCTAACTTAGGAGAAAATCTAAATGTAACAGCTCCTAAACTAGGTCTGTCACATTTACCTACGACATTCACATTGTGTAATGCACAGTCTGAACTACTGAGATGACTTAACATCTTCTGTGAATTGCCTTCAAAATTGTTGGGAAGGTTATGGTGAAAAACCATCTTATCAGTAGAATTAAAACCTACAGACTTATTACAGGCTTGTGTATTATGCGACTTCTCATGACAACTAAATGTCTTGGCTGCAGCGTGGTCATCCTGAAAATCTGTTTTGTGATAAATAGACAACATACCATTCTGTAGAGTACACTTACTCTTCTTGGCCTTTTCTCTTTCAAGGGTACACAGAAAATCAGAACTTGTGCAGTAGTCTCTTGAATAACTGTAATCTGTGCTGAAAGCCTTTGTGAAACGTCTATGTGCATTAATTTTGTGATGGATTAGTTTTAACCAATTGCACACTTCTTCGCTATTTTGGGCCAATGGAGACATGTCTCTTCCATCAGTACGTTTATCTGTTGCTTTAAGCGTAGAATGGTTGCGCTGCATACTGTTCCAGTGTTCCTTTACTTTACCAACATCATAAGTACTTGCAAGATCAAACATTTTAATACAGTTCCTCTCATTATTACAAGCTGCATGTGATGTCCTCACACACCTCTTTCGCACGTCAGACGTAGTGGTGGTAATGTTTGTTTCTCTCTTCTTCTGCTCATAATTATGAAAGTTATTATGTTGTTGAAACTGGACGCATTCCTCTACTTCTATGATCTCTTTGCGAGGAATGTTCAATTCATTACATAACGGCCCCCTATAACCAGAGGAAACGCATAAATTACTTCCATCTCTTCTCCTCAATGACTGACTTGGAAAACTAGGACTGCAATGACTGGTATTTCTTTGAAAGTTAAAGACGTCTCCTTCTGTTTTTTCAGTATTTTCATATTTTCTGACAGGTTTTGCGATACTTTCGTTGCTCAATGTTTCAGAAGCATCGTGCACTAAATGATTCATTTGTTGCTCATAATTACTACACTCCTTATAGTGTGTTTTGTTACACATTGTACTCAGATCTTGATTCATAGCCATTTTGTGTAGTAAACATTTCAAATGTGTTGGTATATGAGAACAAACTTCACCTTTAAGGAAATTTTCCTGAGCTGTTTCACAGTTATCAATTGCAACAGTCTTAAAACTTACATTAATATTAGGTTTGTCACACTCATTTGTAGTATCTACACACCTCTTCTGCGTTTCTGAAGTACTATAATACAGTTGTAAAGCATCCCATGCAGAATTTTTAAAAGGTATAGGAATTTCAATATTTGATAGACAATGAAAAGTTTCTCTAAACTTTGTAATTGGCGGAAGGTCAACATGTTTTGACTGATACTTTGGTTGTGTTCTGTGACTGATAAAATTCCTAAATCTTTCAACTGGATAAAGATCTGAATCTGTTCCAGTTAGCGTGCACTGTGGTGATAATTTTTCACAGTCAGATTCAATTAAAGGAGTTTCAAAAAGACAACTTCTTGACTTATTCAAATTTTTTCTTGCTATAAGTGTTTCATTTCTCTTCAAGACACCAGTCAATGACGTTATGCTTTGTTGAGTTATATTGTATATTTGTGAACTGGAGAAAGGATTTTCTGATTCACATTTATGCAATGTATGATTAGGAGTGAAGTCAGTGAGTACATTCTTATCACTTCTGTTAGCACTAGAATCCAACATTACTGTAACTTCAGACTCTACATCAATTTCTTCAAAGGTTAAAGTTGTATTTTGAAGACATATATCATCTTTGTAGCATGAATCTTCACTCTTCTCTCTTCTCTTAGCAGGCATGCCAAATAATGCTCGAGAGACATTCAGCATCTTCTTGTTCACAATTTCTGAAAGATTGCATATGTTCGACTCTTTTTCCCGATTTAGCATTTCAGTTGATTTAACATGTTGCGTCTTTAATTGTCCAAGGGCACATTCCTTCTCTAATTGCTCCATTTCCTTAAGAAGGGATGATATATTTTTACCATTGCTCTTTTCATTCTGAGAACAGATATTACTCCCTTGACTAAAAGACATGGAATATTCCTTTTCTAAGAATGTTCTTATGACTGACTCCATACACTGAAGAACTTTATCCCAGTTACAAAATTCAATAAGAGTCTTCTTTGGATCAAGACATATATCATATAGATGGTATGGACATTCAACATTCAATAAGTACACTGCGTATTTGTCCCGTTTCCTAGGAGAAGAGTATGCAAGCCACCGTCCAGTGGTTGTTTCCTTAGAAATGGGAATGTCACGTGATGTTATATTTGATTTCAAAATGAAGCTGTTACCCAACATAGAGTTTGCAAGCTTGTGAAACTTAGATTTCAGAACCAGCCTTTTATTCACATACACAAATTGCAAATTCTTTTGATGGTGAGCCTCTTTGCCAATGTAGCCACTTATTTTAAATTGATCTAATGTTGAGCTGACAGTAACAAGAGTCTGAGCAACAGTCTGACCAAAAAGGTATGAAAAAGCACTAATAGTGTCCGCAGATTTCCGAGTATGGAGAATTAAGTTTCCATCTGTATCATTCCGCAGACTGAATGAAATCTAGAAAACAAAAAAATCACATTAAGATTTGAGGTTTTCATGGTTGTGAAAACATAGATTGTTGTCTTATGGATTGTGACACTGTGTATTCTAGTTAAATGAAATGTACAATACAAGAAAACTTTATAAGTTCTACGAAAAACAGAAGTGGTAATAGTAACTGTGATGGTAGCAATCACAGTTGTAAAAGAGCAATCACCAACTGTGTGCCCAGTTCATATGCAAGGTCTTCAAACATAACACAGTTCTGAGTTGTATTGGAAACAAACTTATACTTTTACACAACACTTAACCTTTTGTGTCATCCACAATTATCACATTTTATCAAGCATGTTAGAACAAACAGCAAAAGACTTTCAATCTGTACTCAGGAGATGCCAAGACACCAAATGTCCTTATATTCATTCATGGTTTTCCTCAGTCTCTCCAGTATAATTCCAGGAGAGTACTCTGAAATAGGCCACAGCCATATCATCTCTAATCCTTTCAAATTTAATTCCTCAAAAACTGGTATCTAACCTCTGCAGTTGATAAAGCAACATTCAATAACACACAGTCTGTTTTTAAGGAACAGAATTTAAAGGGTTTAAATCCACTCTCATCTTATAAAATATACAAGATGTCATAAAAAGTGTTTTCTTTCAGTTACAAGAGAGTATTTAGGAAATTAAGAGATCAACATTTATGTCAACAGCATATATAATATTCAGTCTTGGCATTAGTCCCTAAGAAGTATGCTGATTACTTCAATCCACCAACTTACATTCCTACTGTAATGACATATAGCTATTCACTATACAACTTTTTGAATTAGACGAAGATATTAGCAAAAATAATTCATTTTTATAGTTTGCAATTTTATGATCCTTAATGTCCTTCTCTTACTTATTTTAATTTAAAGTAACACCACGGTCCATTATAAGGCAATTTAATGAATTCTTCCCGGGCTACCAGCCGTGTAAGGTGGTTTAATGAACGAGGACGAGGGCAAAGATTAGTTCTTGAAACGTTAGTGTTTCCTTCGTTAAACCACCTTACACGGTTGGTAGTCCAAGAAGAATTCATTACACTTAGTTACCATATAAGCTTTAGATCATACATTATAAGGCAATGTTATTCAAGATAAAACTTAAACAACAGGTTATGAGGATGCTGCTACTTGCATTCAATTAAAATGCTAAAAATATTGAAAGAAAATAAAATTTCTTACACACAAGCCAAAATGTTTAAGGAGTCACTATAGCCAGATAAGAGGATTATAATACCTATCTCCCTCAGAGCTTACATTTACACAGCACACGCAAAGACCCCTGTGCAGCATGACCAAAACAACAAAAACACAGACCACAAAGAACAAAGGTAATATTCTTAAAAAAACTTCATCATTCAGCTCTAAATTATTTTGTCAATATAGTATATAATACTCCTCCAGGATAGGGGTTGGTCGCAAGGCCAACAACCTTGCACCGTAAAAAGGAAGATGTTTTGAAACCTCAATCAAAGCCTCGGACAGACGGGCCTAACAGAAGGCAGCGGAAGATAGGACTGAATGGAAGAGGAGAATTGAGGAGGCCATGGACCGAATACGGACCAGAGAGTCATAGAAGAAGAAGAAGTATCTAATACTAATGTGATATTTGTTAGAACAATTTTAAGCAGTTTAGAAGAATCCAAATTAATATATTTTATTTTTATGAATCTGTAACGTATTCACACATTCTACAGATACTTGCCTGTGGCTGCATGAGAGCAGTACATTCAATATGTGACTTTATTTCTTCCAGATCTATAGCACTTCGAATTCTTTGTCTTCTGACTGGCATATTATACATAAAGTCATGGACTGTGATTGTAGTTCCATGCTCAGGACGTACAGTCTTTGAAACTCCTGCCTTATGCGATTTACCATGGGTAAAGACTTTGCAGAATGTGATGTCACTACCCTTAGGTCTTGACTCCAGTGTCAGCAGTCCTGAAACTTCCCGCAGACTTGCTAATGCCTCTCCACGAAAACCAAACTGATCTAAGCGATTATGAAGATCCTCTATGGAATGACATTTACTAGTCATATACCTAAATTAACAACACAAAGATAAAGAAGTTCAGTTAAAATTTGAGCTTCATAAATTATTATGTAACACATTTTATTTAAAACTAAAACCCAAAATCAGAACATAAGGCAAGATACGAAGGTATAAATGCCAAATATATACATTATGATAAATAAATAAATATGAGACAATAGAATTCCTTCGACAGCATAAGAAATTATGATAGTGAACAAATTATCACTAGGCATTGACAGACAATCTTCTGCTTCCAGCTGCCTGTAGGTTAAAAATGTTAACATTCTGTCTACAATGGTAACTGTTTGTGCATTAATGACTCAGAATTCAAAACAGCAGACAAAACCAATTGCTCAGATGGCTAGATACTGACTTCTCACTGTGAAAACATGAGTTCAATCCCAGGTACCATTAAGTGAGATTCATGGTGAATGAAGTGGCAGGTTCTTCTCTGAATTCTTAAATTTTTTCCCAATAATCATCATTCCACCAATGCTCCATACTCATCTATCACTGAACCATGACATGTATAATAGCCTGACCAAGCAACACATTAACATAATTTCAGTCCTCAGTTAGGGGCTTCATCGCTTACCCAGCACTTGTCTGATCTCAGAGTAAGATAGTTTAGTTTATTCAAGACAGTGCTATGTGGTGTCACAAACCTCAATATGAGATGCAAAACAGCTGTTACAGTTGCGATCCCATGAAAGTCTCAGCTGCACAATTAATTAATTAATTAATTATTAATTGCCCAATTCAGCAATGTACTTATGTGTGTACTGTCCACCTATGTAAATTACCACTACTCAAGAGCTGTCAGACATAACTCAAAGATGTGCACTATAATCAGGTTTAAACTTTTAGCATACAGAAATAAAAATGCAGATTATAAAACTGTAAATGTTAAGTCAGTCCCTTGTCATTACAGTATGGTGCAATCCTCGGGTTGCTGATGAAGTACATGACGTCCAGATATGGCAGACAGCTGTGAACATACTGTATAAAATGTTTGACACAAGACCTCTGACTTGGCTGGATTTATTTGCATGACATACTTTGATTAAATTTAGTATTAGGGGGTCTATATTACAAGTTATCAAGCATTATTAATTTTAGTCCATTCAAGCTCATGCAACCCCTACTTCACACAAAGTTTAAATCAAAAATGCTGATTTTCTTTCAGAATGGCTCATAATATAAAAAACTAGCACAAGTCATAAAATATAGAACTCATTAACAGTACAGCTTTACTTGACACACATCTAATGTAAATACTTGAAAAAATACAATAAAAATAATTAATGACTTTAAGCAGTGTGATACATAATAAGTTTAGCTTCACAACATCGAGACTGCATCTATTCTAAAAGAACATCAAGGCTGATACAGAACATCATATTGCAATCTTACTTGGAGTACACCTTTTGACTCTTGTTTATTCTCAATCTGATATTATTTCAATCTAGTCTGTAACAATTTTCTTGTTCCATACTCACAGATGCAAACAAAACCAAAAACTAGTTGTGTGTTGAAAGTTGTACTGTAACACATTACACATAAATTAATTTTATTCTGTATTAACATCATGTCAGTCCCATTTACCTTGTTCCAACAAGGTCAAGATGTGCTGAGTTCATGCCACATCCATTATCTATAACTTGGATTTTGTGGAACTTAAAATTTATTCTAACAGCAATCAATGTGGCCCCTGCATCAACTGCATTAAACACCTGAAAATAACACACACTCAATTTCAACATATCATGCCAATTTAAAAAATATATCCCAACTAAAATTTTGTTTGCATTTCTTGCATCATGTATGAGTGTCAGGTTCACATTTCAAGACTTTTTTGGGCTGATTTGATGAAAAGTAGTACGTACTCACTGCCATGCAAATTGAATTTTTTTTACTAACTTGTCCTTATTACAAGTAGACTTAACAAAATGTTTCCATGTTCCAGTTTGGAAATCTCTGGCTTTGTAGTTTCAGCTTGTTTGAACACCAACAGCCATATATAAATAATCTTAGAAGTTCCTAATAGAGAACACAATGCATGTTTTATGCATGTGATAAAGTATTCATGTTAAACTGTAACACCACTCTTACCAGTTCATCTACACACTGGGCCACACTTGTAAAAACAACACCACTTCTCAACGCAGACTGCACTTCTGAAGATAATTTGCATATGGTCATTCTACATATATGAAACATAAAAGACAACCTAGTGTTAGTATTACTTACTATAAATACTGTCTTATATGTTAAATATATCTAAACAAAGCCAACACCAAATTTCCAACTGAAATATCACTAGGTTATGTGATATTTCCTTTCTTGCAAATCTCTGTCAAAACGATGTAATTTATATATGTATTATAAAAAACAAGTATTGCATTTTGGCTATGTAATGTTCTACACCCATGGCTTAGGACTATGAAGGATCTACGGAATGCAAATAAATTCTACTATATTATATTCATAGTTTCTGGTTCAGTATAACCGCTTGTAAGCCTGTTGCTATAGAAAACTCATATCATGTCGACACAACAGTAATAAATACAAAAGGATAACATTACAACTTAACCACATTACTATGGACGTGTATTTACAGGGTCCTTTACATAACCTTAACAGCAACTACAAAATAACAACAAAGAAAAATATCTACTATTATCATGTATTACAAAATGAGTTTCAATACCTTCCTCCGTTTTCCATTTCAATCTTATGTAGTTTATATTCTAGAAATGCGTATAAACATATATATATATATATTAAGATAAAATAACGCTAACAATAAACTCTTAGCACCACATTAAATTCTGCGTAGTCTACACTATAACCACAAGCGTAAACGCAGCGCTGTTCACTATGTGCTGCGCTCTCTGAACGATTTACAACTAAACACAACGGCTGTGCGACAGAAGCCCAGTAACGAAATGTAACCTAACCCAACCTAACCTCAACCAAACCTAACTCAATATAAACCAAACTAACCCAATTAAACTTAAATTTTGAAATGATACAGTGGAGACCTTGACATGAATTTGACCTATCCATTACTTGTACTTGAAAAACTCACCCACACAAGGTAAATGTATTATATTTTCACAGAATTAATTTACATGTTCTGCTGCTAAATATCCAGTGGTTGTTGCATAATGCTGTCTGTTGCTCCAAACTATGAACGCTGACAGAATTTTGCACAGAAATATATGCCACACCATAACCACTGGAAAGTAAAGGGATGTCAAATTGAAATATTTCATACGGAGCACTGATTTTATTGTTGAGATTTTGCTAGCACAGTACTAGTGTAGCTTTAACATTTGTGCCTAAAAGATTAGAAAACTTCATCAGAATTGTATTTCATTTTATTATTAAACATGAATCAAGGTACATCCAACTATTTCTTGGAGGTACCATTTAAGATTGATTGCTCTCTATAGTACATGAATTACAATATTCTAGACTCGTATCTTGTACTCTTTTCATATACAAACACACAATTCTGATATAATAAACTAAATGAAAACAAAATTCCATGCCATCAGCAAAACAACATTTAACTTTCAGGAACACCATTATATTTCTAATGAAACTGAACATAAACAATAATTTATTTTTATTAATTAAAGCATGCAATTAACTAAACATTCTGTCACAAAATAAACATCTTTCTGTAAAACATAACACAAAATATTAAGGTATTAATGAGGAACTCAATAATGACTTATTGATATTACATTGATCTTGAGACTTACATATATATTTGCATCATTTATTGAACACAAAAAAATCCCTGAATATGTTTTGTTTTGAATGTTTACTTAAACACAATCACACTGTATCATGCTGAATATATACAAGTATTAATTTTTCTTGAGCAAAGAATGGTGATGATGATTACAGTGGTAGTGGTGGTGGTGGTGGTGATGAACTTTCCTTGGACCTTCAAATTATTCTTGCAGTAAAGAATTGTAGGTTTGCAATTTATCTCACTAACCAATAAATAAATGTCTGTCAAAATTCAGTGGTCCCAAATGTGCACTAATACCTAGACGTATATTTTCTTTGAGCTATTCAAAAACAGGATCTAAATTGCATTTAAGTTACTCTAGCAATGAATGCACAGACTGTACTGAAACCTTTGCTTCTCTAACATCAAAACCAAATTGTACCTTATCAAGCAGGTGTACTTCAGTCCAAGACTATACCTGTTAAATCTTTAAATTAGCTGGAAAAAATATACATATATCAAACTTGTATCAACTTTGTTTAAATTAAGATTAATAACATTTTAATTTAATAATATCTTCAGAAAGTATTCTCTTGGAATTATGTATGCAAAAAAAAGAGATCCATATATTAAGAAATAGCAAAACAGGAACAAATTACTACTGTGCATAAGAAACACTGTAAGAACAAATAACTAATATTGTGTGTAACAAAAAAACAAAACAAAAAACAAAGCATGCACAGAAACAGAAACTTATTGTGAATCAATGACTGCTGGTTTAGCACTCCATACTGGAACTTATACATAAAACCCATTCTAACATTTCATATCTTCTCTTGGATTTTGTTTCAGTAACTGTAAACTGTTATGCAGTAAGTGAAAAGCTGTTCAGTTTTACACAGACTATTTGAACTGAACAAGAACTTACCTGCCAAACAGAAATGATCTTTAAGAATTCTGGTATCTAGCATCCTCACTTAAATACTGTATTATATGCTCTTCTTACATGAAAGGCAGCAGTGACTGCTGCACTGATGAAGACTGTTGATGTTGCATTAGTGGCTGCTGAGGACAATGATGTAGAGGCTCCTGGTAGTGCTGCATTAATGGTTGCGGTTGACAATGATTAAATGTTTCCTGAGGATGATGAATTAAAGGCTGCTGTGGATACAGCATCACTGACTGTGGCCGTTGCTGCAGCAATGAGTTCTGTTGTACAATGTCATTTTCTGGGTGCATTTTTGTATTTTGCAACTGGTTTTGATACTGATCAGATCTAGAAATGTTAAAACACATTAAACTACTTTTATTAACCCTGTAACATTTTTCATATGTGAAATATGATCATACATGGATAAAGTGTACCATTTAAAATCCAAACTCAACAACATTTGCATACTACAGTATAGAAATTAAACAAGCAGGTTGCCTTATGTAACACTCTCTTTCAACCTCCTCTGTAAGGCTGCTACTCATAGAAGGCGTGCAATAGCTATGCAGATGTAGAGGTGGTGTGTTCGCAAGCTGGACGTATGTTCGTTTTCAAACTTTATTTTGCTTCAAAATAGTTTCCTTCTGTTCATGAAGCATTCAGAATGTGTATCTTGGCAAGGAAATAACAAATAAGATAAGTATACACTGACTGGTAACAACATTTTGGAAATGCTTTCATACTGATTTGAAACAGTACATTAGCTGCAACAACAGGACATAATTGCAAAAATTCAATACTACCATTGGTTTCAACATTATGGGGGGGGGGTGTAGTAGTTAGGGTTGCATTTTAAATGGAACACCCAGCATAATATATATATAATATATACGAGGTGCACAGAATATCAGAAAGATTTTAACATATTTTCATAAGTCATATTAATATACAGTTAAGCAATTTAAGACATACATTATCATAAATCCTGGTGTGAAATCATAGGTCATGGTCTTTGATCAATTAAATTCCTTATTTACATGATTTGCCATCATGGCTAGATTTAACATTAATGCATACAAGACATTCCAAAACAGATTTTCTGAAACAGACTATGTATGTATGTATGTATATATGTATGTATCTATCTATACTAACTTTATAAGTACTGTGATCCTAGCAACAATGCCAAATCTCAGAAATGCTATGTACTGTTCTTAATAATGTTAAATATTACCTATTAGTCACTGTATGTGATATTTCCATTTGTGGCCTTATTGCCATAACACATGGGTATGGAGTATGATTTGGGCCCTTGCACTGCCTGAAAAATTACAATATATAAGCATGTTTCCAGAATGACCATGGTTCAAATTAAAGAAGAAAACAAGCAAAGTCAAACTTGTGAAATCTGAATACCATTTTCTCAGTATGCTCTTTTCCTGCATTCAGTACACAATTCATACAAACCATACAGCACACATGACACAGAAATTAAAAATATAATTTAAAATATCTTAAATATTTTTTTCTGAACAGGCTCTGACTGGCAAAAAACTGTTTTACGAGGGTCGCTCATTAAGTAATGCCCCACATTTTTTTTCTCAGCCAATAATGAAGATAGAAAAGTGCACTTTTACATGCTTGAGATTTGATGTTTCCCGCGTTCGTGTACGGAGTTTCAAATGATTCCAACCGATAGCGGAGCTGTAGTGAACTGTTAAAATGGCGTCTGTGAACGACTCTCGTTACAAACAACGAGCTGTAATTGAATTCTTTGTTGCTGAAAAAGAAACGGTGGGGAACATTCATAAACGTTTGTGTGCTGTGTATGGAAGCTGTGCAGTCGATAGGAGCA